>PVIW01008948.1:0-56072 GCA_004026585.1 Noctilio leporinus
ATTTTTAGAAAGAGGGGAAGGGAGAGAGGCAGAGAGGGAGAGAGACATCAATGTAAGGTTGCTTTTCACCTGCCTCCAGCCACAGACCTGATTGGAGACCTGGTTTGCAACCTTGTTATGTGCCCTGGCTGGGGAATCGAACCTGCGACTTTTGGGTTCGCAGGCCGGCACCTTAACCACTGTGCTACCAGCCAGGGCCGGAAATGCCTTTTGACCCAGCAATTTTGCTGCTGGGACTATACCCTAAGAATCTCAAATCACCTATTCAGAACAACCTTATTCTCAAAGCAGCACTATTTGCAATAGCCAAGTGCTGGAAGCAGCCTAAGTGCCCGTCAGTGGATGAATGGATCAAAAAAATGTAGTATATTTACACAATGGAATTCTACACAGCGGAAGGAAAGAAAAAACTCCTACCTTTTGCAACAGCATGGATGGAAAGTGAGGATATATATTATGGTAAGTGAAATAAGCCAGTCGGTGAAAAGCAAATACCATATGATCTCACCTATAAGAAGAATCTAATGAACAAAATAAACTAACGAACAAAATAGAACCACAGGCATGGAAACATGGAATAGACTCACAGGGACTGGAAGGGAGGGTGTAGGCAGATAATGGTGGAAAGAAGGGGAATTGGCTAGACAAAGAACATGTATGAATGACCCACAGACATGGACAAAAGTGGGAGAAGTGATTGTGGGAGTGGGGAATAAGAGGGGTGGAGAAAGGCAAAGGGAGAATAATTGGGATGACTGTAATAGAATAACAATAAAAAGTGACTAAAATGAAAAAATAAACTATTATTCAGCTACAAAATGAATGAGAAACTTTGTATGTACTGTTATATAATTATTTGCAAAATATATTAATAAATGTGGAGCCCTGGCTGGTGGCTCAGTAGATAAGGCACCGGCCTGCGAATCAAAGGTTGCTGGTTGGATTCTCACCCAGGACACGTAACCAGGTTGCAAGCCAGGTCTCCAGCCAGCTCTGTAGCTGGAGGCAGGTGAAGGGCAGCCTTACACTGATGTTTCTCTCCCTCTCTGCCTACCCCCCTTCCCCTCTCTCTGGAAATAATAAATAAAATCTTAAAAATAAATAAAATTAAAATAAAAAATAAATGTGGAAAAGATATAGAACAATTTGTATAGTATGCTGCCTGCGATTTATGTAAGAAGCTCAGGAAGTAAGACCTGTTTATTTATTAATAAAGTTAACTACCATATCTCTCCCTCTCCTCCTCCCACCTTCTTTCCACCCCCCTCTCCCCTACAAGTATACGATTAAAGTTTTAGAATTAGTGGGGAGGGAGACAGAGGGGAGCAAAAAGGGGATGGATGTAATACAACAACAATTAAATTAAATTTTAAAAAAATTTTAGAATTAATGAAATAAATATGATTACCTTATTGGAGGGAAGTACCAAACAGACAATAGAGGATGGGGTAGGAAGGAGACTTTCCAGTGTACATTTTTACAGGTATTTTTAATTAAGCAAATTAGTAACTTTTTTTTTTTTTAAGATTTTATTATTTTTCAGAGAAAGGGGAAGGGAGAGAGGCAGAGAGAGAGAGAGAAACATCAATGTATGGTTGCCTTTCACCTGGCTTCCAGCTATAGATCTGGCTGGAGACCTGGCTTGCAACCTGGTTATGTTGCCCTGGCTGGGGAATCGAACCAGCGACCTTTGGGTTCACAGGCCAGCACCCTATGCCACCAGCCAGGGCTTAGTAACTATTTTAAAAGCAGCAATTTAAAAATTTCATAACAGGATCTCTATTAAGCACATATAGATTAAGCCATAATTCTGTTCTGGGTCAAAGCTGAACAAAATCAATTACAAATAACAAATGCTGAATTGTGCACCTGAAACCTGTATAATTTTCTTAACCAATGTCATGCCAATAAATTCAATAAAAAGGGAAAAAAGCAAATGCCTCTATTTTTCGAAAACATTTCTACACCTAATTATGTAAATGGCCAGTAGCAGAAGCCTCTGGTCTAAAGTCTCTTTATTGAATGCTTATCTGGGAAGCTCAGACTTGCAGTGTATGAGGAAGTGAACAGGCAGTTGATTTAATGATATTTCCATTTAATTAACATATTTACAATTTACTAAAAGGGCTGTCCTTTTACCAAATGTGATAAATTACTTTCTCAATTCAGTCAGATGAAATCGCATTGGCAGAGCTACTTTTTAATTGGCTAAGATTTGGCCTCTCCTATTTAGTGTTTTCCCAATATAAGTTCTTCAAGATTTTTAAATTGTGTATAAAATAGGAAGTAACATAAATGAGACCCCACTGGAAAACAGTTTAGCATCTATAACATTCTGGTAATTGACCTAATTATTGTATTTGGTGAAAGAGAGCCTTCTAAGAACTGGGCTTCCACAGCTCATTCACATAATGTTGAGCTTAGGTAGGTATTTCACAGAATGTACCCAGATTACTAGATCTGATCATATTTCCACGCAATTTTTTTTTTTCCAGTTAATACAAGCTTCATATGAAAAAGTGAATGAGGTAGGGTATTTGTGCAGGGAGCAAACAGGACACTTGGTGTGGTTCAAAATAAATTAGAGAAAGGTCACCAGAAGCAATTACCTCTGTTTTAGGAAGTGTTTGAGAAGTCCTCCTTGTAGGGGGATAGGTCCACGTGGGATGGTGAAGAAGGGCTTCCCAGGGTGAAAAAGAAGCTATTGTGTTTTAAGCAAGATTTTAGTGTTCAAGGAAACAGCAGGTAGCAAAGATGTCACTTGAGAGGAAATGAGTCTTTTTCACATCAAGAATCCAGAGCCTTCCGGGAGAAAAGGTATCAATAGTCCAACTCTGCTCACAGAGGCTTGAAGTGAGGGAGTTTTTGACTGGGTCAGACAAGGTGGCCCTCAAACTGTTACTTGGGAGAGGGGGGTCAGTCTGACTGAGGAGCCGGGGTCCGTGAGGAAACTAGCTGCTGTTGGAGGAGGAGTGGGGACACTGGATTGGGCAGTGTGCAGCTGATGAATCTGGCCTCCAAAGACATGTTCGGAAACTGAGTTTAAGCTTGTGAGTGAGTAGGAACCAAGAAAGCTTTGTCAACCAACTATGCCCTTAGTCTCTGGTGGTGTTTAGAAATTCTGGGGTTTGCAATTAAGACCAGCCTGGCTGGAGTGTTAAACAATTGGGTGGGCACTTAAGAAGGAGGTTCTAGAATTCCTATTGAAGGGGCCATTGGGTACGGGAGACACCGATTTAGCAAATGAGAGAATACAGCCCTTGCCCCTAGTTTTGTTTTGGGGCAGTGATATAAATTTAAAATTGTTTTATGTGAACTTCCGAAATTTTGTTTCTTATATCTGCTCGCTAACTGAGCTGACTGTGTTTTTTGTTTGTTTGTTTGTTTTGTTTTGTTTTTCTTCCTTCCAGGTAGTGGGAAAGGGTCAAACTCAAAACCTTCAGATATGAGGATGGTGAACCAATTGTGTCATAGAATAAACAATGCTTGTGATCCTGGTGAGCTGAAGGGTGCCTCTCTCTTCCAAGGGAATCTAAATACAATGATATTTAAAGATCGGAGATAATTAGGACAAAGAAAAAATATCATGTCCTTAGACTAAATTCATAGTGCATCTCAACTGTCACTTCGATACTCTATATAACTTCACTGTACCTAGAACCAGTTTTCATTTATTCACAGCAGTTTCTGCACCGCCGGCCACTATGGAAGGCTTTTCAAGGATCCTATAAAGAAGAGTGAACCCTTTATTGAGCCACAACTCAACTCACCTCCCAGCTCTGGGTCCTAACTGCCCTAAGATGACTAAGACAATTTGGTATGTCAACACTGTTGGTTCAGTTCCCTGTTTCCTGTCCCCTACTATCATCAGGAATGCTTCTCTGTAACATTGTTGGATAAACCCAATGTTACCTTCTTTACAGCCAGGATTTTGGGTCCCATCTCTGAAAGACTCATTTATTTTAAACATTACCAACCCATTCATACTGCTGCCTGCTCTGGCTTACCCAGCCCTCATCCTTTTTGTCCCTTTAGCCACCAAAGCCCCTAGACACCCATAAACCCTGACCGACCTTTCTGATAGTGCCTTTTGTACTCTGTACCCAGCAGAGCTCCTGGCACACCAAGTGCTTCCTGTGTATTAATGATTTCAACTGAGCTCTGTTGGCCTGGAATTCTGGTTAATGTTGCTGATCATTCTCTTTGTGATTCTCTTGATGGGGACCTGAATCTTTGGTCATTATGCCTGTTAAACCTAGACCAAGCCTTGCTTTCTCTAGCTTAATGTGCTATTTTGGCTTTGATTTTCCTTTCTGGAAGCAGAGTGCCCTTCCCTGCTTCCTTTTCCCGACGAACAGATGCTTCTATGCTAGGGTGTAATTTCTTTCCTGCACGCTCAGCTCCTTCAGCTTGCAGTTCGTCTGGTTCTTCTCAGTTTGTCCCACCTTCTTGTGACTCCTAATTCCCTTGATTTTTTTGGAAGGTATTTTTCTATAAAGCTATTTTAAAAAGCCAAGAAAGTTAAGAGTATGAAAGTAGAATAGTAAAAAATGTAAGTCAAATACTGGAGAAAAGTTCATCCCACTATCCATTAGAAAGGATGAAGCACCAATAGGAAGAGTTTGCCTGAAGAATAAAAGCTCCTCCTATAACTAGCTTATGGGTCCCCTATTTTTAGTCCTCAAATTGTATTTCTCTTTTTATCAAGGAAAATAACCATATGATTATATGGTTACGTGAGAGTCCATTTTTGGCCACTTAAACACAATTCTTAGGTAAGAAGCTGCTCTCGAGTTATTTCCTCTACAGGTTTATTTCCTGTGTGATTTCTACTCTGAGTTTTTCTTTTTAATTAATGAAATCCACCCTCATTCCTGTGGCCTCACTCCAGCCACAGGACCTAACAACCTGTACTTTCTGGTTCCCCACTACAAGTGCTCCTTTCCTTACTCACCCATTTGTTTCTCATTCAGTTCCCAAAAGGTACAGTAATTATGGCTCAATAGACATTTCCTTTAGGAACAATTTTTTTAATGCATAAATTGTTGAGTTTTAGGAGTGGGAAGGATGAAAAAAAGAAGTCAAACTCAAAAGTATTCCCAGTTATCTTGATTTCACATAGTTTCCCTTCAGTGAAATTCTAGAGTTACAACACTGTAAATGTGGGATAAAGGCCACTCTCAAAGCCAAGCAAACTGAGTCTTGTTTTCCCTTTTGACTTGATTTCTCTATTATGCCTATAATTATAGTCTATTTTGATGGTTTCAAAATGGAAACATTTCTTTAAAATCACATTTCATTTTGTTACCAAATGGATCTGAATAGCATAAAGAATGTGGAATGCATGTTCGTAAGCAAGAGAAAGTGTCTCCATGTGACCTTGAATACTTATTATGAAATGTGTTGGGACTTTTCTAAGAAGCAAGCTGCAGTTGCTTGCTCTGCAGGAAATGGCCTTGGCAGTGGCCTGGCATCATGGGAATTCATCCGGCTTTTGTGGCTGCCACCTAAAACTGGTAACCACTAAGTCAAAGTTAAATATAAACTAAAATTAAACTACTTCCCTTCCTTGTTTATGTCTTTCTGCTGAATGAGGACATTTTAGCAATGATTTTATATGCTCTAGGACAATGGACTATATCACAGAGCAAGCCAATCCTGGTCATAATGAAAACACCAAGACATTCTTTTCTCTTTTTTCACAATCCACTATATTCAGTTGGGATAAAATACAGCACCTCTAGTGACACAACACTACTTTATCTCTCAATGTGAATAGATACAAATGACAGAAGTTGTGTTCGATAGCTTTCAAAGAACAACATTATGTGCATGTCTGGCCACAAAAGCAAATTTTTCAGGATTAAACTTATAGCTGTTTTCTGCCATTGAAAAACAGAAGACTCTTCCTCTAGAAATAACCAAGGAAAATACATAGTGTTTCAAAGGAAAGAGAATCAACAGTTATACACATTGAGGGTTCTAGGCAATCCCCACACTATTGTTCATGCCCATGGCCATGTGTATAAGTTCTTTGCTCCATTTCCTGTGCTGTACTTTACAGCCCTATGGCTATTCTGTAACTACCTATTTGTACTTCTCCATCCCCTCAACTCTTCACCCATTCCCCTAGACCCTCTTCCCATCTGGTATCCATCAAAAACCTCTCAGTATCCATGATTCTGTTTGTTTTTCTTGTCTACTTAGTTTGTTTTTTAAGATTCAATTGTTGATAGATATGTATTTATAGCCACTTTCATTTTTACAGTTTTGATCCTTTTCTTAAATAAGTCCCTTAAATATTTCATATAATAATGTTAGGGAGATGATGAACCCATTTATTTTTGCCTTATCTTGGAAGCTCTTTATCGGCCTTCCAATTCTAAATGATACCTTTGCTGGGTAGAGCAATCCTGGTTGTAGGTCCCTGCTTTTCCTGACTGAATATTTTTTGTCAAACCATTCTAGCCTGCAAAGTTTCTTTTGAGAAATCAGCTGACAATCTTATGAGAACTCCCCTATAGGTAGCCAACTTCTTTTTTGCTTGCTGCCTTTAAGATTCTCTCTTTATCTTTAATCTTTGGCACTTTAATTATGATGTGTCTTGGTGTGGCTCTCTTTGGGTCCACCTTGTATGGGACTCTCTATGCTTCCTGGACTTACATGTCTATTTCCTTCACTAGGCTAGGCAAGTTTTCTCTCATTAGTTTTTCTAATAAATGTCCACTCTCTTGGTCTTTCTCTTCTCCTTCTAGCACCACTATAATGCAAATGTTGGAATGTTTGACGTTGACTCCTAAGCTGTTTATACTATCCTCATTTTTTGTGTGTGATTCTTTTGTCTTTTGTTGTTCTGACTGATTGTGTTTTGCTCCCTTATGTTCTAGATCATTGATTTGATGCTAAGCTTTATCTACTCTACTCTTGTTTCCTTGTAGATTATCCTATATTTCAATTAGTGAATTTTGCATTTTTAAATGGAACTTTTTTATGGTGTTGAAGACCTCACTAAGTTTCTTGAGCATCTTTATAACCAGTGTTTTGAACATTGCCTATCTCTGTTTTATTTAGTTCTTTCTCTGGGGTTTTGATCTGTACTTTCATCTGGGCCATGTATTTTTGTCTCCTCATTTTGGCAGCCTCCTTGTGTTTCTATGTATTAGGTAGAGCTGCTATGATTGACTCCCTGCCTTTGTTGTGTTGCCTAATGAATGTAGTAGGTGTTCTGTAGGGTCCAGGGGCACAGCCTCCCCTATCACCCAACCGGGATACTCAAGGTGTGTCCTTTGTGTGGGCTAAGTACACCCTCCTCCTGTAGTTGATTCTTGATTGCTGATGGCAGGTCAATGGAAGGGATTTACCCCGGGCAATCAGCTGCAAGGACTGGCTGTGACCACAGAACCCTAGCCTCCACCCTCTGTGGAGGATCAGCTCTGCAGGGGGCAGGGTAGTGGTGCTCTGACGTGGTTTGTAGCTGTCCACTGGGTGTGCAGGCTCTTGGGTTTCCCAGGTAGTGTAGGCCAAGGTCAGCCTCCAACCTGTGTATTGTCCAAGACCACTCTGCCTGAGCTGTAAAGCAATCTGAGGTAGTTGCTACTTGTGTTGGGCTTGGAGATCCCCAGGCAAAGCCAAGCTATAAATCTAGGCTGGCTGCTGCTGGTGCTGGGCCTGGGGCCACTTAGCAAGCAATACTGGGGTTGGGGGTTCATGGAGGTCAGCTGTTGCTTATTTGAGAGGATTTAGAAAGTTGTAAAGCAGGAGCCAAAACCAGCCCTTCATGTGGAAAAGTCCACTAATAGCTTGGGTGGGCTTAAAAGTTGGGTGAAATGGAGTCTCAGGGGATCTCCCGGGCAGGGCAAACAGTGTTAGCCAGGTTGATGGAGCCTCACATATAGCACCCACCTGCCAGCTCTGTGGCTCTGTTGGGGGAGGGTTCAGAAAAGGAATAATGGCCTTTCTGCCTGGAAAAAAAAAAACTGTCTCCCAGCTCTCACCTTGATGCCAGACCCTTTGTTTTCTCCCTATAAGCCACTGGTGACTTTCAAAGTGCTAGCCTGGTGCTGGAGCTTAGAATGAATAAGTCTGAGTGGGTGAGTCCAAGTGTGGGTTCTTTAAGAGGAACTGCTTGGGGCTAGAGAAGTTTTTTCCACTGACTACATCGGTGGAAATTATGGGGAATTACCTTCCTGGCACTGCAAACCTGGGCTGGGGGTCCTAGTGTGGGGCTGGCACTCCTTGCTCCTGAGATATCCAGAATTTTTGTTCACCACATGTGGATGGGGGACCAGCTTGTTCTGCATCTTTGCCTCTTCTAGCAGTCTGGATGGATGTAGTTTCTTTAATTCCATAATTGTCAGACTTCTATGCAACTTTATTTCTGATGGTTCTGAGTGGTCGCTGTTCTATAATTTACTTGTGATTTTGATGTAGTTGTGCGAGTAGGTAAGCCATCTTTACCTATGCCTCCACCTTGACTGGAAGTTTACTACCGCTGATTTTTAAAAATGATGTTATTATTTTTAGAGAGAGGAGAAGGGAGGGAGGCAGAGAAGGAGAGAGACATCAATGTATGGTTGCCTTTCACCTGCCTCCATCTACGGACTTGGCTGGAGACTTGGCTTGTAACCTGATTATGTGCCCTGACTGGGAATCAAACCAGCAACCTTTAGGTTCATTGTGCCTATCCACTGTGCCACCAGCCAGGTCTCACTGATCTTTTTCTCCTTTTTTTTTTTTTTTAAAGATTTTATTCATTATTTTTAGAAAGAAGAGCAGGAAGGGAGGAAGAAAGTGAGACAAACATCAGTGTATGGTTGCCTTTCACCTGCCTCCAGCTATGGACCTGGCTGGAGACCTGGCTTGCAACCTGGTATGTGCCCTGACTGGGAATTGAACCAGCGACCTTTGGGTTTGCAGGCCAGCACCTATCCACTGTGCCGTCAGCCAGGGTGATGATCTTTTTTATCGTTGCCATAATTTTACCTCTTCCTGAATGTCATATAGATGGAACCACATAGTATGTAGGCTTCTTTTAAATAGTAATAAGTGTTTAAATTTCCTCCATTTATTTTCACTATCTACTTTTAATTTCCCTCAAGCTAGCTTCTAAAACCCTTCATCTTAGGTCTTCTTTTTTCTCTACTCTCCACTGAGCCAGGCACCATCAGAATTGAGATTGTGTCGAGGAGAGAAGCACCATGGGACACATCCGGAAGCTACTCCTACCCTAGATTACAATAATCTAACAATATATGGAATTGACCAAGAGCATCCTAAATCAGGGGTCCCCAATCCCTGGGCTGCATACCAATAACATCCATGGCTTGTTAGGAGCAGGGCCACACAGCAAGAGGTAGCCTCGAATGTAATGTGCTAGAATCATTTCAAAACATCTCCATTCACGGGTCCATGGAAAAATTATCTTTCATGAAACCAGTCCCTGGTACCAAAAAGTTTGGGGACCACTATACTAAATGCATTCCACCGCACTCCCATCTAAATACATTCTCACCCCAATTCCCCTGAGTCGGTTGCCAAAAATGCCCCGATGTCACACCACATGGGGTGAAACAGGATGGAGGGGAAATAAGAAGTCGAAAAGGAAAGGGACAGCAGTGATCTGGAGAAAGTGGTTCCTCTTGGGTACAGAAATGTTGACCAAGTCGGCGCCTCCCAGAAACTTGGAAGGAGACCCAGCTAGTAAAACCTCCTGACGGTCCCCCTTACCTGCTGCATAGTAACTTTGCCTCCTTTCCCGGTGGAAACACGGGATAATACGGGCCCAGCTCATGGAAAGGACTGCATGGAGAAGCTGTATGTAAACAGTTGGAAACTGAAAGGCTCCCCGGGAAGCCGATACATGTACACTTGACTCTGGGAGCCTTGGGGAGAGTTTGCCTCCAAATCTATCATTTCAGTGAATGTAAAAAGGAGTGACTCTCTGGTTTATTTCCATTTGCGCTTACTTGCTTTTCCTTTTAGCCCCACTTTCACATTAATTCTGCTATCCTCTTCCCCCACCTTGCTTATAGAGTGTTCTTTTTCGCTTTTCCCCCCCTGTTGTTTCTGTTCCTTCTTTTTTCCTCCCTCCAGCCCCTCTCCTCCCCTTTGCCCCCAATTGCTGGCTTTTTGTCCACTTAGGTAACCACAGAGCTGCTCTCTTAACTTTTTCTAAGCTGATTTCCATATCTTTAAAACCTGCAGATGCTGGGCGCGACATCAATCTGGGCAAGACAGGCAGCTGCGTGATGCTACATCCTCCAGATGGGGTTTCAGGGTGACCCTGTCTGATCACCAGGCTTGACTTATGAAATACAACCGCGGATGAAATTCACGGCAGGCACACTCCCTGCACGATGTGGGGCAGCAGCTTGATGGATGGGCCAGCAGTGATAAATCGCTCCTTTCTTACCCTTAATCTATGAGTTTTGATTTGAGAGTTTCCTCCAGTAGGGACAGAACTGTCCCAAAGATAAGATAAAAATGCTCACCTGGGAGTTAGGCTCTGGCCTTATCTCTTGCTTAGGGTTACCACCCTCTTTACTCAATAAAGCAAATTATTACTGACAATGTAAGGCTTTAGTCCATTTCAAGTGTGTGTTGTTTTTTTTTTACAACTCTATAATATATCATCTGTATATTGTTTTGTATTCATCATCCCCATTTCAGTGTTTTTAAATTAAACAGATGGCCTGGCATATGCATCTAGATTTGTAGCACTGTAAAAAATTTTCTCCTACAGTTAAGGACATACCATGGAATTAAAGTAAAAGGCAAAACTTATACATAGAAGCTTAATAATCCCCCTTGATATCTATTTGTTCTTTTTGGGAAATAGCTATTACAGCTCACTATAATATTAATCTTGAGCAATTGCCTTCTTCTTCTTCTTCTTCTTCTTCTTCTTCTTCTTCTTCTTCTTCTTCTTCTTCTTCTTCTTCTTCTTTTTGTATAAATCATCCTGCTTAGTATTAGAAAATGAGTCTGAAATCTGAATATGGAGAAAAAAACCCTGGATGACTTTAATATGCTTGCTAATATTAGCTCATTAATCCTCATGGTGCTTCTGGAAGATATATGCAATGTATTTTTATCTCCATTTCACAGAATGTGAAACTAAGATATTTTGAAGCTCTTTAACATACTTAAGATTGCACTGTGGCTCAATAATATAGTCGGAAATAAAAGCCTGCTTTTCTAACAGGAGGGCTCTGACAATTAATCTGAAACACAGCAAGTCTGCTCTTTGACAACTAGAAATTTTATCTGAAGCCGAATGCTGATTTGAGCAGTAATAAAGTTGTCACAGCTGGTGATTTTATATCTTTAGGAGATTGTCAGCCCCAAAACCTGTAATACAACATATAGCACCAGCTTTGATTTGGTCCATTACATCAAAGACACCTACGAAAGAAATCTTACAAAGAGAATCTTACTCTCATCCACTTAGCCCATTTAGAAAATTCAAAAGTTACTCCTATAGAAAACTGAGATCAATAGAACCCAGTGGAAAAAGATGTTGAAATGTAGTCAAACATTTTGGAAACTGAATTCAGTTACCTCCTACCGCTTTTGGTTCCTGGTCTTGGAACCAACACTGCCAAATATGAATAATAATAATGGCCACATCAAATGAAACAGATGTGGCAAAATTCACCTCTATACTCCACTGCTTAGCTTTGCATAATGAGCAGGTATTCAATGCATAATTATTGACGATGAAGGGGGAGAATAATCAATGATAATCGCATATGCTACTATCACTGCCCAACATTTTCCATCTGCAGATGATCTCATTGTTGCTGAAGTGTTTCAAGTTTTTCCCACTACCTAATGCTTTTCCACAAGAGATTTCTTCCATCTCCTTTTAACAAAAAGAATGTCCCATCTATATGAATACCAAGGTTTTTCATCTGTAACTACTACCATGTCACTTTAATTGAACAGACAATCATGAATTCAGTGTTTTTCCAACTTCTTTGAGCATAATAGTCACCTGGGATGCATGTTAAATATAGATTCTTAGGCCTCCAGCAATTTTGATTCAGATGGGAAGGCCCCACCCAGCATTTAAACAAGAACCCTAGGGCAGTTAGATGCAGGCATTCCAAAGACTACCCTTGTTTGGGGAGGAAGGGGAAGGTCTTTATAATGGCCCTAATACTTGGATAAAGAAATGGATATTACTTAGATAAAGAAATGGAGGTTCAGCTAACCACTATGCTGTGTACCTGAAACCAATACAATGAATGTAAACTGTAATTGAAATAAAACCTTTTTAATTATCTTTATTTAAAAGAGAGAGATAAAAGAAAACAATGGAGGTTCAGAAAAGTTTCTTGCACAAGAGAACTCATGCATTCCATTGTTCAATCATTTGACAAATAATTATTGTGAGTGTAGATGTTCAGACACTATTGGCTTGTGTAGAATTGGAGCCTGGTCTGGTCTCCAATCCATTGCTCGTTCTACTCTGCCTGCTGCAGGATGTTTTAAAAGTTGCAAAGAGTAGACAAGTCTGCCTGGGGATGGACTCAGGAAAGGCCTCATGGAGCCAGCAGAATTTGAATAGAATTCCCACTGTGAAGAGGAGGGAACTGGGCCAGCAAAGATACCAATCGTGGTATAAGAGCTCAGGTCCAGAAGTGCAGGTTCCACACAGAGGACCAGATGAGTGAGGCAGAGAACGCCCAGGGTGATGACAGCTCAGGGATCCCACTAGGCATATTTCAGGAGACCTCACAAAGGCCTAACTTGTGTATCTCCTGAGCAGTTATCACTGCCACATTCAAGTCTGTTGGCATTCCACTGGGAATAGAAAACTGCCACCAGCCCTCCTGACCCAAGTACCCTGGAAACTCCAATGTCAGCAGCCTTGCCCCGGCTTTCCAGTGGCCAGAACCTGTTCGCTAACAGCTCACTGATGCAGAAGGATAGGGAATGAAATGGAAAGGACTGCATGCAAAAATGACAAGAATCTTAAACAGGAACTGGGATAAATAAGTACTCAGGATGCTCTGGCCTCCTGGGGGAAGAGAAACACTCATCAAGGTGGGTAAATACGGAGTGATTGCTTACAGGCTTTGGTTCTCAGGCAGGCTGCCTATTAATCACTTAAGGAGCTTTGAAAGAATACTGAAGCCTTGCAACCCCACAACCAATGGATTCAGGAGCTGTAAGGTTGGGTGCTGACATCAGGACATTCTAAAAGCTCGCTGAGTGGTTCAACTATGTGAACCACTGATCTAATAGGGAACTGGAAGAGAACAAATGCAATCTAAATGTGCCAGAGCCAATGAATGGAGATGCAGGTGGCTTTTAACAGGGTAATTTCAACCTGTGACTAAAAGGTCTAGCAAGAAAGGCCTAAGTAACACAAGGAACAGGTTAAAGGTGTGGGCCAGCCAATCTGAGGGAGTGACATGAAGGGTGTTTGCCTGTGGAAGGGGACCTGGGTAGTAAGCCAACATATGCTAGGCTAGAGAAATTGATTTTATGAATGAATAACTCCATTATTACCATCATTTTTTCATTAGAAAACTGAGTCATGCTAAGGTAAAACTGCCTAAACCTCTTAATAGGACATTTGCTTAAAATAAATAAATGTCCATTAAATTAAACTGATTTTGAATGATGCATGCAACAAACTATATTTTGTTGAATTTATAGGAAATTGTCATTTTTGTAGGTCAAAAAGAGTTGACTATAGGTAATTCCATGCGGCTTACCCTAATGCATTCCCATCTGATGTTGCTGCCCACGTATTTGTACAGGAAGTCTAACTGTATCTGGGAATATTCTCCTGAATACCACTTCCAGCATACCAGAATTGTCCTTATTCACATATCAACTGATCTGTCTTTCCATTTTTCTCATATTAGCAATCAGCCCCACTTGGATAAAGAGTTTACACCAAAAGAAGCAAAGTAAAGAACGCTCCCTGACAACAAAATCAGATTAAGAAACCTTTTATAGGGCAATCAACCTTAGCAGGAAGAATAGAGACAGACTAGCCAGTGCTTAGGCTTCTGTGAGAACCAGAGTCAAGTTTGCAGCGCAGTAACAGAGACTGAGCCTGGTTAATCTCTAGCTTCTTTAATAAGAGCAGGGAAAAAGAACACATTTTCTCCCTCAGGATTTTCTGGGTACCAGAATATCCTAGAGGAAACTAACCATTGGCTTTAACATTGGTTTGCTAAGTAAGACTATGCCAAGGAAAGTTTAACTTGATTGTCATCCTATTAATTCCATACTCCATCCCAGAAAACCATTTTCCACCAGAGTGCTTTGAGTAAGCTCCACCAAGCCAAGCCCACCTCTGTCTTGGCTGTTGGTTAATCAGTACCTGGCACAGCACGTGTCATGAAGGAGAGATGGAGGAGTATATTTATGTAACAGCATGAATTGATATAGTCACAATACAATGCCTGGTTTTCTAATTCCAACTTGATAACTGGTTATGTAACAATTAATGGGCAAGACATTTAAATTCTCTGGGCCTCCCTTTTCCTCATGAGTATAAAAAGAAATCAGGATGGAATTCTTCTTCATGTCTGTAACGCCAGTGCACAGAAGAGTATGTGATTGGGTAAGTCTTGTGTGTAGTGTAGCTGTTTCGGCACTCTTTCTCCCATCTACTCATCAGTTCTCTTCACACTTGCCCAAGGAACACATCAGAGAAAGGTGCGGATGCAAAATTATGAACCAGATTGCAAGGAATCCTCAGAAGGCTTCCTGAGGTACCTGAGTTTCCCGGATCACGAGAGATTTTATAATAGTAAGGCTCAAAGGGACAAAGCCTCGTAGCATTTGTGCCTCTGATTTAGTTTAGGAATTATTCCCTGTTATTTTTCTTTCTATTAAGTCCATGTTTTCATGGCAGTTTAACAAAGATTCTATTCTCTTTCCTGTAAAAACATTAGAAAAATTTCCATAAAAAGCCTGTTTCTCCCAGTGGAAGGAGACCAAGTAAGGGCATCTTCTTAGCAAGGTCAGACTTTTGAAGCTCTCTGTCCTTGTGGACAGTTACAGCCCCCAAGGAGATTCCACTCCATTTGGAAGGAGGGAAGGTGACCCCAACCCACTACTTTTAACCCTCTATTTACCAGCCTCTTCACATGCCTAGGGTGGATCAAAGGACTGTGATCTAAGGAAAAGGGAACAAAGGAGGGGAAGAAAACAGAGAAAAAGACCTGGCATCCTCCTCATCTACCTCAGCTAATAGGAAAAAGGCCTTGAACTCCACGCATATATCCCTAGTCATAGGTAAAATGCATATGTGGTTGTTTCCTGGAAAACTCAACCCAAAATATCAATATAGCAGAAATTGAGGTGGCAACAATGATGCGAGGAGTCTGTGTCAACTTCAGAAGTTCCTAGAGTGACCAGGTAAAGCCACACACGGCTCTTGCCAGTTACACTGCCCCCATCAGGGGAACCTCAGCATGGCAACCACACAACCAAGGGAAACAGCTCTGAGTGCCGCTTCCTGGGGGTGAGCTGTGTTCTTTATTCCATTTAGCTATATGCTGGCAAATTGCCTCTGCAGGGGACAAGTGAGGGCTGATTTGTAGTCTTTTCTAATGTGGTGTAACTACTGCTATCTTGCCTGATTTCAAGCTATTGACCGTTTAACACCAGGACTCTCAAAATGGGCAGCTATTTCCCCATCAGCTCTTGGGGACAAGGAAGAGCTGTGCTGCACCCTCTACACGTGAGCACACTGCCCTGCTCAGACGTGCGTGGGCCAGTGTGAGCCCCAAGCTCCCAGGCAGCAAACCTGCCAGAGGGGCCTGGCAGGGGCTTAGGCTTGTTGTGGCATGAGAATCAGAAAAAAAAAAAAAAATAGTGACTAAACAAAGCAATCAGATCCTCTCTGGGTGACATGGAATGCCAAGTGCACAGAGCATAGGAGCAGCAGGCACCAGAGAGCAGAAGCCAAGAGGGCAGATTCGGTGATGCCACAGGGACCAGAAAAGGGTAGCAACTACGAGCTAACAGGTGGGAATGAGAGGTAACCAAGTGGTGGCCAAAACAGAAACTGAAAGCCACTCCAAGCCACAGAGAGGAAGAGCGGGTGAGATGTCAGTGGTGAGGCCAAGCAGGAGAGGGCAACAAATGCACCCTGTTGGCGCAGTGACAAGGGCAGACTTGAAAGAACTGCATTTAACCCTGGACAGAATCGTAGAGCTCTGCTGTCTGAGTGGGATGCCTATCCAGCTGACATCCCCATCTTCCTCATCCTCACATATATCT
This sequence comes from Noctilio leporinus, assembly GCA_004026585.1. Taxonomy (NCBI): domain Eukaryota; kingdom Metazoa; phylum Chordata; class Mammalia; order Chiroptera; family Noctilionidae; genus Noctilio; species Noctilio leporinus. Next base: position 16,255 of record PVIW01008948.1, read on the forward strand.
TTGCAACCTGCCCCTGTTATTTGAAGTAATCGGAGGAAATTTTTATTGCTTGCAAAGATGCAAGTTTAGTAACCCCAAGTCACCATTTGAGTTGAATGGCCAAAGGAATTAAACCAACTCAGTGTGTGTGCGAAGGTTGTGAACGTTATCAGCAGCAATCCAGAAAAGAAGCTGCAGAATCCCCGTGACAATAAAGGAAAGGCAAAGCAATTTTCTTCTGAGGTTCTAAATCCATCAGGGCAGAATGATTGCCACTCCTTTACTCTCTAGTGACGGGTAAAACTGTTAGGGTTTTGGGTACCACTCATTTATTCTTTCAACAGATATTTAGTGAGTGTCTATCCTGAGAGCCCTACGCTGCCCTGGGCTTTGAGGATGTAGTAGAAATCAGACACAGAACCTCCTTCATGGAGTGTGTAGTCTAGCGGGGATATAAATATTTGATCAAAAAATGTCCAGAGAAAACATCCAATTTGACTGCGGTTCCATGAGGCTTCCTAGTGGGGTTGAAGTGATTGGGTTTAGTTGGGGAAATTGGAGAAGAATTCCTGGAGCAGTGATAATAAATTGAGATCTGAACAATGCATTCAAATGAAGAGAGGAGGAAAGAGCATCAAAGAAAAGTAGGAACAGCATGTGGAAAAACATGTGCAAAGAGAGCACGGAGACCAACAAGCCTTTGAATTCAAAGCAGAGGGCTGGACCAGCAGTATTGGCATCACCCGTGTGCTGGTTAGTGATACAGAATCTCAGACCCCATCCCAGAGACACTTAAGTGGAATCTGCATTTTAACAGGATTTGCAAGCAACTTGCACATTTTAAAAAATTTGAGAGACTAAAAGAAGACCAGTGTGGCTGGACCTAAGGAATTGAGGAGTGGGACATGGTGTGAGGAGAAGTCAGACAGGCAAGGAGACCCTAACATCCAGAGCTTTATTGTGGACCACAGTTAGGAGTTGGGCTTTCTTCTTAAAGTATTGACAAGTCATGAAGTGGTGCATGTGTGTGTGTTGGGGGAATAGGAGGGTATCTAGCTGCAATGAAGAAACTCTTTGTACAGGGGTAGACTGTGATCTGCAATTAAAAGGCCATTACAATGGTTGAAGCAAGAGAATGTGGGAATTGGCTCAGAAGATGGGTGTGGAATTGGAAAAACAATCAGGAAGCAAAGTCAACAAGACAGAATGACAGCTTGGATTTGGGGATGGTGGTAAAATATAAGCTACTTTCAAACTTACACAAATGATTTTCCTGGTCTTTGTTGATTGCTGCTGTCACAGTCATAGAGCCAACAGTTATGCCCAGCAGGTACCTAATACCTGTTGACTAAATGAATGATTGGAAAGTTTAAGGTATAGTTTTAGGGAAAATGTCATGAGTTTGGCTTTAACATTTTTGTTGGGGATTGTCATGGGCTGAATTGTATGTCCCAAAAAGATATGACGAAGTCCTAATTTTCATACTTGTAAGTATAATTCCTATACCTGTAAATATAACTTTATTTGAAAATAGGGTCTTTGCATATAGTACAATCAAGTTAAGATGAAGTCATATTGAATTAGGATGGGCACTCATGTCCTTGTAAGGGAGATTGAGAGACACACAGACACACATAAGGGGAAGACATCAGGTGAAGATGAAATCAGAAATCAAAGTGATGTGTCTACCAGCCATGAAAGCTGATTGCTAGCAACCACCGGAGACACAGTAGAGGAGGGACTGAAACAGATTCTCCCTCAGAGCTTCCAGAAGGACCCAACTCTGATGACACCTTACTTTTAGATGTCCAGCCTCCATAATTGTAAGAGAAGACATTTCTGTTGCCTCATCCCTCCCAGTTTGCGGTATTTTGTTATGGCAGACCTAAAAAACAAACTAACACAAGAATATCTTCCCAATACAAGAAGAAATGTTTACATGATTCATAATTTAGATCTGAAACTGAGCTATTACCCTAATGAGAGCTCTCAGTTAGAACCTGCTATTATTAAGATACACATCTTTGATAATATCCCTCTTAACTGTTGAGCCCCAGGAAATCGAAGGATCCACTTTTGTTGTAAAGAACATTTTATGAGATCCCAACCACCACTTTGGCAATTTTAGAGTTTGGAAAAAAACAGCTATAAATGAAAAGGAGATGCTAACAACAAAAACAAACAAACAAAAAAACAAGATAGTATGGAAAGCACTGAGAAAGTTGTTCTCTGGCTGTGCTCCAGCTTCTGCTTTAAGGGACAGAAATGCTTTCCTTACGTTTGAGATTGGTGTGTTAATTTTAACTACCTTGGTGCAGCATAGTAGCTGTTCAGAAGTCTCGGGAAGATTTTCTCTAGTTCAGTGACCGCTTTTTAAGAAGTGCTGGGAGATAACCTTTCTGGACCTTTCCTGGGATGTAAACATCATTTTCAATTCCCTGAAAGACTAAAGGTCATCCTCATTTATCATGGGCCAGCCTACTTCCCAGCTATCAGAGACCAAATGGTTAAGACAGGCTTATCGTCAATGCTGTTCTATATCTGGTTTAACTGGGCCTTGAATCCGGAAAAAGAGTAGGAACTGCTTGGGAATGAACATCTCCTTGTTCCTCCTACCTGGGTTTTGCTGGACTTTTGTGTGTGACGGGCATCCCTGTCTTCCTCTAGAACTGTCGAAGAGGAATTACCCTAGGTTGCTCCTAAAGAATGTTTGGCCTTTGGCAGGAGGATTAATAATTAACATGAGCCACTAGAGGACAAGGGACAACAGACAGTTCACATACAGGTAGTTGCAATGACTTGTGCTTCCAGAGGTCACATCTAGTTCAGTTGTCCCAGACTTGATGGCATATCTCCACAGACGTAACATGGGTGGTGCTAAGGGTTGCCGGTTAGCCTTCGTAATGCAGCCAAGCTCACCTCATGCAACTAGACCTGACCAATGAGTACTGTATGAAACTCTGTCCTGAGCTCTCTCTTGGAATTCCTAGAACATACAGACTTGATGGCCAAATCAAAGAGGCCTCTCCCCACTCCTGCTACTCCCCATTTCTACCCCTACTCACCTGCTGTATAATCAGAAGTAAGTATTTCTACAACTCTAAACCAAATCAAACAAAAATCCTCTAAGCAATACACAGAAATGGGCTTGTGCAGTAATAACTCCAGGGGGTAAGGAAGGTCTCTGGTCAGACCTCTCCTATTGAATTCCTACCTCCCTCCTGCCAGCTACTTAATTAAACTTTTTTGCTACATGCAATCCTAGACAGAAACCAAAACTTTGTTTTTTTCCTTCCCCTCATCAAAGCGAAGGCCGATGGATAATTCTAATGGAGAAATTTAACAAAATAAATAAAGGGAAGTTTAATCACATGAATAAATGCTCAATTTACATGTCATAGCCCAAGTGGTCCATGGATTGGGGAACAAATTGGTATTAATACCTAGGAAGCAGTTGTCACTCACTTGGCTAACGCACAGCCCGGGTGGCACTCCTGCCCTCTTCTTTCCTTGGCTGGGGACGGTGAAGCTGATTGCCCTACTCCAAATAGGCCGCTGAAGCCATGCTAGTCACAAATCTGTTACCACTGAATCCAGGTTAGCCATGAGCTAGTGCAAGCAGGCTCACTAAAGCAAGGTCATCAGGTTGATTGCAGTGGACTGAGGAGTAAATAAATGAAGACTTTGATCTTTACTCTGATAAGCCAACAAGACAATTAAGGGAGTAGTGTAAATTTTGGGAGTTGGAAGCCACCCCCAGTGATTCAGCTAAGTTCCTGCCTTTCTTCTTGCCCTCTTTTTAGGTGGCTGTGCACTGAGTTGTTTTGTCTCTTTCGCTCCAAAGTGGGAGAAGAGAGGGAGGGAGTCGCTCAGACAGGCTCACGCTTGCTCAGTGGTGAGAGCCTGGTCTGGGGCATGCCATCCAGTTACCATATCTTCCTTCCTTGAAAGGTTATTGGTGTCTCCTTTATTCTGCTTCAAGTTGCTAAGTAGAACCGATAGTGAAATTAAGCCATAAACCTACTGACGTAGGAGTCTTCATTCCTAATTTGGCCAATGCCCAACTCTAAATGAGAAGACAACAGAACCTCCAGGTTTACTCGCAGAGACTCTTGACTCAAAGGCAGAGTCCATGGACGCCTGAAATGCAGATTTGCCTCCCTGCCTTGCCAGCCACAGCCACTGGAGAAGCCACCCTGGGCTTGTAAATCAGAGCAACTCTTCCTTTTGCCGGAATTTTCTTCTTCCTGGCTTTCTTCTCTCAACAAAATAATGAAATGATTGCCAAACTCCACTTCTGTTCCACACATACTTCCTTACTGTGCAGGGAGCTTTCAAAATATGCACCGTGGAATTATTTCCCTCCTTGATGAGTTTGCTTTACCCTTGTGTGTTCAGGAAGGCGAAACTACCCCTCCTCCCCAAGAACGAATGAATAATTGCTTATAAGGAAGAAGACCATTCCTGGCCAGAGGAAGGGAGTTCCCAGCTCCCTTCTTGGTACCATGTCCCTGCCAAGTAACAATTGGTAGGTTGCCTCGTGATTTTCTGTCCTTCTTCTTTTTTCTTTTTTTGCTTTGTGATTTTCCACACTCCAGATTCTGAGAAAGTGATGTTCTTCTTTGTTCAGATAAACTCGAGACAAGAGGAAAAAATAAAGGAGCAGCAGGTGTGGCCCAGTTTACTGCCACCTGAATTTCTACCAGGGAAACAACCCCCTCCTACACCTGCAGGTAAGAACAAAGCTCAACTTCATCAGGAATTTGGAAGAGAAAGCTGATTACCCGCCCTGAGAGTTTGAAATTGCCTTCAGCCAAAGAACAAAGCAAGTCAGCACAGGCCAGAATGTGATGGGACAGCCGAGGCCTTGACATTGCCCTTGTGTTGTTTCTTCCCAGCTGGTGTGTAAGAGTAGAGGTGGCATGACTTGAACCCAGGGTTCTCAGGAAACTTGAGAAGAAAAGCTTCTCTGAAGCAAAACTGAACTTCCGTATCATCTCAAAAATGTTCCCCCTTTTAGTAAAATTCTACGGACTGGGGAGTGTAGCAAACCCAGCAAATTCCTCATGAGGGAATGGGAGAGAGGATGTAAAAAAGCTGTTGAAAATAACGTTCTAGGCCCCAGAGGGAGACAATCTTGCCCAAAGTGCATGTCAGCAAACCGAAGTTTAGACAATTTTCCTGTCCTTTACATGTTCTTCTAGATCAGAAATGCAGGATATCCTGCCATCAATCCATAAACGCCAGGTCAGCTCTGGGCTTTTTCATGTCAAAAAAGGTTGACCAGGTGGCCCCAGCCAATCTGGTATTTTTTCATTTGTCTCTTAAAAGCTTCCTGACTTCCGCCCTACTTTGCAATTCTCTGAAAGGAACCTGTCCACTTCATGAAGTGTTCAATGAGTTTGATTGTAGCACCTAGATTAGCTTCTTTAATCATTTTCTTATTGAGCTAAAAACATTCACACTGCAGGTCTGACAGAGCCACATCACATGTTGAGTCCGTCCTGCAGGTGTGAACGTTGGCTCCATGTTCTCAGTGCTGTGGATGAAGCTTGGAAAGGGGACATGAGGAGCTCAAGGACAAATGACTTATGTAAGGCAGAGGCTGAATTTGAACCCAGCATGGCCCAACGTCAAACCCTGGGTTTGCCCTTTGCCCCAGCGGTTCCTAATCACTAGCCTTGGAGCAGGTGCTAACCTGGCCGCTCCAGACACCCACTGGGCAGGTTGTCCAAATGCCTGTGCCTCAAGGCTCCTGAAATCTGATCCAATAGGTCTGGAATGAAGCCTGAGAAACTGTGTGTTCTTTTTTTTTTCTTTTTTCTTTTTAATCTCCTTGATAATTTTCTACAGCCAGACTTGGTAACCACCATAGCATATACTCCTTCAAGAGTTTTTTGTCACCAGCAATTCATTCATTTGATTTCATGGAAATCAACTTGCTCATCTTGCAGATCAAAGAAGGAATCATGCATCTATCACTTGTAGGGAATGGATTTGATCTTCCTATGGAAGAGTAAAATCTATTTTCCAGATATTTAAATCCAGTGTGCTTAGCCTGGGACTTGAGATGGGGTGCTCCTTTATGTTCAGAAAATTAGAGTGCATCCTTGGGGTGAATCTATCACCCTCAATTGTTTTGTTGAAAAACTCTAGTTTCCTTCAGGATTCAATTTTTCCCCTCATTTCTTAGTATTTAAGAATTCCAGGGCTATGGAGGCTCAGGGCAAACATCCCATCTCTGAGGTGTTTTTGATTTACTGCACCTTCTGGGCTTTACTTATTTTAGACATGAGACTATGCATCTGTTTCCATCCATTTTCTAAAATACATGTTTTCCTAAGACAGTTTTTCTCTTGGCTCCTGCTAAGGACTCTGTTGAGCATCTCTTGAGACCTGAGGTGAAGCTTTTTACATCCTCTGCCCTCCAGTTAGAGGTTCTTTGGGCGCCCCTGCGTCCTGGTTTACTTCCCCTGCTTGCTTACACCTTCGCTGTGAACGGTCCACAGCTCGACTAGAGCAGCATTCAGCCAACTGCAGCGCTGGGGCCAAACCTAGCCTGGCATCAGTTTTTGTAAATAACATTTCATTGGAACACAGTCAGGCCCATTCAGTTGCTTGCCTGTGGCTGCTTTCACCCTAGAGCAGTGACACTTCATGGCCAGAAGTAGATCTAGACCATATGGCCTGGAAAGCCAGAAGTATTTGGGCCAACTTTACAGAAAAAATTTGCCAACCCCTGGCCTAAGGGAACATTTTCAGTGACATTATTTACCATTTTTCTTTAAATCCTGGAAGTATGACCCTAAACCACATATGCTGTGAAGATTCTGTCACTTACCCATTTTCCTTGATTTTCAATCTGTAGTGTCAGGGCAAAACATATGTATTCTTTTTTTTCCAATCCCAAATTCAGGTTTTACTGGTTATTAAAGAGATAATTAAAAATAATAGATAGCCTTGTCAAAAAATAGTCATTCTTTAATGTATAATGAATCACCTCATTGCGTGTATGAGGGATGGAATACAGAGATTATGTGAATCTCTATTAATTTGCCATAATTCCCTCCACTTAATCTTTCTCCAGCTGCTAAAATGAACCCTGGTTTCACCAATTTTTGTTTGTTTGTTTGTTTCACCAATTTTTAACTTGCAATAATACTGATAACAAAAGTATTCCTTTTTCTTTTTTTCCAAACCAGCTTAATAATTGGTGATGGCATGAAGTATATATTGTTTAGAATATTTAACCCAGGAAAATAACTTTTTGTTTTAAAGGAATCTGATTTCTATGAAAATTAAAAACAATGTGCCTGAAAAGAAAAACCTTCTTCCTCTTTTCAAATCCCACAGAAGCTACTAAATTAAAAAAAAATCCTCTGGATTCAATATTTAATGATGGCAGGAAGGCAACTGGCTTGCAGGTAAAATCCACATCCTGCCTCTTTTCATTGTGCTCTCTTCTCCGGCAGTCATTGATATTTAAAAGTACCAGCGTGCCCTCTTGCGGTGCATGGCAGTTACTGTTTTTCTTTACTAAGAATTTAGAAGTTTGGTAAGGCCATTACATTTCCTGCAGCTCATTTTACAAGAGCCCACTCTATCTTCCATTTTGTCTGTGATTGATTCATATGGAATAATAATCAATAATATATGCTGGGACTTGCAGAATGAACTGCTAAAACTGCCCTGGACTGTAATGAAATATGACTACCACTGTCTGACACCCCAGTCTGAGTTCCCAGGGGCAGTAATAAATCAGCCATCCATCTCTGGTTCATAGGACTTGGTGGAAAAAAAAAAAAATCTAACATTATAAATTTCTTGTATATCAAGTATTAACAAAAACTTCTACCTACCCTGCTTTCCAATTTGAGGATCTGGATTATACATAAGTGTAAGTAGTTTTACGAAAGGATGCATGAAAATTCTCCACGTAGAACAAAAAGGTTTATGAAAATCAAATCTACTCCCTACGGCTGGTGGTCTTTAAGGGGTGGTTTGGGTACCTGTCCTGGCCACTTGGCTTTGTGAATCCATTGGATTAGACCCTAGTGCAAACCCCATGGGTCCCCTAGATTGCATCTGGCACTTGTGAGGCCAATTACCCATTATATATCTCTGTGACTGCTTGGGATTTTTGTTGTTTTTGTTGTTATAAAATATATACAAGCCCTGGCTGGTAGCACAGTAAGGATAAGGCGCCTGCCTGTGAACCCAAAGGTCGCAGGTTCGATTCCCCAGCCAGGGCACATAACCAGGTTGCAAACCAGGTCTCCAGTCAAGTCTGTGGCTGGAGGCAGGTGAAATGCAACCATACATTGATGTCTCTCTCCCTCTCTGCCTCTCTCCCTTCCCCTCTTTCTAAAAATAATGAAATAAAATCTTAAAAAAAAAAACAAACCTACACTTATAAAAATATATATATATATATATATATATATATATATATATATATATATATATATACAAGATCCACCACTTACTAGCTTAACTGAGATCCCCTGAGCAAGTTACTTTAATGCTATCAGCCTTAATTCCTCATCTGGGAAATGAAGAGATTAATAATGACAACCTCAATATAGCTGTCATGAGGGCTGGTCACATAGGAAGAATTCACTGTCACCATCAGTATGAATTTGAAGTTTCTTAACGTACTCTCACACTACAATTTCTTAGTATTTCTCCTCTCCTTTTGTTACTCCCCACTTTGCTGGTCTATTTTCGGTCAGTTGATTACGTTTTTGTTTGCTTTTGCTTCCTGGGCAGCAATGGGAAAGTTGGGTTTAATAATGTGGTTCTTCTTTCACAGCCCTGCATTTCAATTGACTCCTTACTAGCTCAAACGCAGGAAGGCTGCACTTTAGGGCCAATACTTAGTAATATAAATAATGGAATATCTCTGTAGTACCCAGGTATGAATCTATGGATATAGTTTTTATGGGAGAGCTGAAATAGGTCTCCAGAAAAGATTGTTTTTAAAGTATGAAGAGCAATATAATGAAGTACTTACTGTTTGTCCTTTCAATGGTCTGAAGATGCTTCTGCACTTATCTGGAAGTTTCTAGCATATGTTGCTTCTGTGAGAAAAAACTCCCACATCATGGATCTGTCCATTTTAGAAGAAGAATCAACATTGGAAATGATACAACGCTGGACAGAACAGATGCTCCAACTTTTGAGGATTTTTTTTTCTTTTTTTTTCCTTTTTTTGGTCCCTGGCTTCATCAAACATCAAGAGCGACTTTCTAGGTCAGATCCAGCTGAAAAGTACTTATTTTAGAACCCTCAATTTTTGTTTCCCTAGCAATGCTGTGACATCATGTCAAGGTTCTTACACTCGGAATTAGGGTCAAAACATGCTTATTGATTCTCCTTGTATTTGGAGGCACCTCAATCTCCTCATCGGATGAAGCGAGACTAAAATATGCTGGGGAGTGCTTCAAGCAGATATTTAATAAATAGAATTTTTACCTACGCCGAACCTGATACCCACAATTGCTGTCTGTTACCTAGGAATTAAATGTTGAGTTGCAAGGGATGATCACTATAGTAACTAGAAGGACCCTGGAACGTTGAAAATGTGGGAAGATGTTAAATTTAGATCAAAGTGAGTATTTGTCACATTATCAACCCTATTCCTGTAGGAGCTAATGTTCTTCAACAGATCTTCCTTATAAATCATATAAAAGGCCCTTTTCACTCCTTGGTGCCAATTTTCCAAATCATTTAAATTAGGGGGGGTGGGGGAGTCTGGTAGTAAGAAATAATTGTTTTTGTTTTTCAAAACTATGACAAAATAATCATGCCCCTATGCTATTTAGCTTTCACAGGATAATAAATAGGACAAATGTCATGCTTTTCAAACATACACTTTTTTTTTTAAGATATACACTTTTAAGCAATCCTTTTATTCTTTTTTAACACCAAAAATGCACCATCTGACCTGCATTGTGACTGCTGTGACTCATTCAAAGCTGGCATGGTGTAGGATTTCAGTGCTTTCTGTGGCATTAATTTCCCAACCCACAAACAAACAGCCTTCAAACCGCCCGGAGGAGATCAAACAGTTGATTTTCCTAGGCATCAGAAAGAAGAATTTCACCCCACAGAATTAAATGCCTTTAGGAGGGGGAAAAAAAGTTACCACGACTGTGCTTGACATCAAAGAGAGAAAAGCTCATGTCTCTGTTTGGTGTTCCCTCACTCCAGGCAGCCTGTTTTCTTTTTTGCTGTTTCTTCATTCTTTTCCCCACGCCCCTGGCTCTCTGAGTTATAATTAGGAACCTGGAGACAGATTTGACCTTCACTTGTGATCATTTAAATATATATATATATGTGTGTATTTGTGTGTGTGAGTATATATATATATATATATATATATATATATATATATGTACATATATATATAGTTGTTATATTACATTCATCTCATCTTTCCCCCTCTGCTCTCCCCTTCTCCACCCTCCTATTCTCCCCCTACCAACAGTCAATCCCACATATTGTTCGTATTATTCGTGTCCATGGGTCATCAATGCTAATTTCTTGACTACACTGTTTCCCTTCCTTGCCTCCTTCTACCCTCCCCCTCCTCCTCCCCACTGGTGCTAATTTTGAATAGGACACAAAGTCTAATAAAAGACTGTTCTGCTTCTTCACAAATGACTGACTCTGCTGCTTTGGTGCTCCCGACACAGATCTGTGTGGCGTTGACATTTGTCTCATCAATGGCGAACTCCTGAAGAGGGACTGAGTTCCACGTAGCGAAAAGCTTGCGCTGTTAGTTACACGCCCTGCTTTGTCCATCACCTATTGTTGTCTAAAATTAACGGATGCTCATGACTCAGCTTTTTACGAAAACTTTCAGCAGACCTTGACCCTCCTTGGATTGTGTCTCTGGAGCAGCCATAGGAAAGGCTGTGTTTTGAAACACTGTATTTTGCTTCCAACCAGAACCCATGACAGCTCAGTCAAGTGAATGAGCGGTGCAGTGTTCCCATGGTCCAACGTGACCAGCTGGATACAGTGCACAATGATCAAGATAGACTCCCCCATCTCTTCGGCCCAAAAGTCTGAGGAGAATGAGGTCTGGTTCATCACAAAAAAGCAGCAGTTCTTCTAACTAGACCAGACACACAAGGAGCACAGAGAGTGTCAGAGGCAAATACTCATTTTCCAATGAGTTGCCTGATAGTCCTTACAAAGTTTGTCTTGAGTGGGAGCCTGAGAACCCCTGTTCTCGCAGGCACATTTATCTCCCTCACCCCCAATGATGCCTAGTTCCCTCCCTGGGGTGCTGGCTTTATTGGGAGTGGAGAAGGCAGTAAGACTCTCTGAAAGTTCGCGATGACCATTTCTCCTGGGCAACTCAAATTCTGTTATATTTATATTCTCCCTTAAAAGAAGAGACTTAGGCATCTCAGAATCTTCTGATTGGAACATTTAGAATAAAAAATAAGCCTTTTTCCTTATACCATTGACTATCACTCATAGCATTGTGTTCAATGTGCTTAAATTTTCTTTCACTGAAGTCTGTGTTACAGACAAAAAGATATACACACACATACACACACACACACACACACACATCCATATAGCCATTCAAGAAATCCAAGCATGGAGCATGGGGGTTGGGGTGGCAAAAAAAAAATTTTTTTTTTAAAGTTCAAGCCTGAATTAGTACCTTTTTTGAACCAGGAATTGTAGTAGGTGCTGGGAGTACAGAATGAATACTTCATAGCATGATCTCAGTAGCCAGAGATTAACTAGGGTGGGGTAGAAGTGGTAAATAGGCATATAAAAAATTAATGGCAGTGCAGCAGCTAGATATAAACAAAGTGGTGTGTGAGCTCCGAAGAAGGCATTAGTCCCTGGGAAAGCCTGGGTGAGTGGGAGTAAGAACACAAAGGGAGGTGTGTACTTTGATTCATTTTCCTGGACTTAGCTTCCCCAGGGGAGTTTCCAAGGCAGACGTGTGCCGCTGTCCACAGTGGGTTCACATCCGCACTGCTGCTTTCCCACAGAGAAGCAGCCACAGCCACAAGATGCCAAGTGGGAATGCCAGGAGGAAACAGTGACACAGGTTTCAAACACCTTTGATGCTAGAGCTGCCATGGCAAAGGACCACTGGGCTAGATGACTTAGACGTCAGAACTGTATTTCTTCATAGTTCTCAAGTCTAGAAGTTTAAGATTCAGGTGTTGTCAGGTCTGGTATCTGCTAAAGGCCTCCTTCCTTGGCTTGTAGGTGGCTGTCTTCCTCTCGTGTCTTCTCAGGGTCGTCCCTCTGTGCCTTAACCTCCTTTCTTATAAGGAAGGACACCAATCATATTGAATTAGAGGCCACCCATATGACTCATTTCACCTTCATCACCTCTTTAAAGGTCCTATTCTCCAATCCAGTCACATTTTTAAGCACTTGGGGGTTAGGAATTGGCAAAGATTCTCTCCTTGACCAAACTTTGGTCAGGCTCTTCTGAGTTCTCTTTTTGACTCAGCCTGACCTTGGTCGGGCTCTCATGCTCTTCTTTGTAGAGTTCACTTCTTGCAAGAATCCTGTTAGGTCAGTTTTATCAGAATCACCTATCATCATCCAGGTGAAGTATTCAACCTGGACCGCCTTTAGGAAAAATCCTGTTTGGTCCATTCAGGCGGAATTCTCCCTTACCAGTGACGTTTCCTCTTAGTAATTTTCCATCCACTGACGCCCACCATACTTTTGGCTACGAATTCGTATTTGTCCTTGTAGTTGGAGCTGTGGCAATCTTTCTCCCCTACTACCCAAACCCATTATAGTGGTTCCTATACTCATTGTGATCGTCTCCCTGAATACGTTTGCCTTACTGTTTTTCAAAAACTGTTATGAAAAATTTTCTCTTTGACACACTTCAACATACACATTTTGGGGGAAGACACAATTCACCCCATAAGATCTTGCAACTTCAGGGAAGCTGTGGTAAGGACGCTCCAGCCATGAGCTTCTCCTTCAGGAAGCAGGGAGAGGGGGTAGGGTGGGAAGGAAGAGTCCTGGTTTTCTGAGAGAGAGAGAAAAGATCCCTGGTTTTCTTAGAGCTCTGTAGGAGGACAATGATGGGTTGCGGCAACCTGGAGCTCTGCACTGGGGAGGCAGGACCGAATCATAAAATGAAGTAGTTGGTTGTTGTCCTGTAGGATGACATTACCGTTTGGTTTAGGAAAACTGAAGGAAAAAAACAAAATCAACAAATGTTATGACATTTACTATATGTATTTCATGGCAATTGAAACTCCTACTATTATTTCGCCACCAAAAAATCATTTTTATAATTATTACCAGTTATTGATTGCTTACTCATTCAGTCCAGTGGAGAAGTTAAGGGTAAGGACCCTAGAGTCTGAGATTCTTGTGTTTGGGTCCCAGCTCTGCCACTTATCATGTGACCTTGAACAATTCAATTTCTCTGCACCTTGTTTTCTCATCTTGAAAATGGGAGTAATGATGTCTTCCTTTAGAGGGCTCCAGTGAGGATTACATGAGATGATAAAGATTATTGTTATTATTAATATTTTTCAGGAACAATATATAGTAAGTGTTTTATATATTTTATCTATTTGAATCTCCTTTAAAAGATACATAAATAAAGTCCTGTGAGGTGTGTATCACCAGCCCCACAGTCTCCGGTATCCCATCTACCCTGGCTGTCATGGATAAAAATTTCCCTGGAGAGATTCATGAAAGCTTCACTCTCCAGAACTGATGAGAAGAGTAGCTTGAAGATCACCACCTCTCAGCGTTGGAGGGTGCCTTCTAACCTGTGCATAGCTGCTCTCCTGGCAGTTTCTATGACAACGTGTCTCTGGGATATTTTGCTGCTCATCCATAGTACTTATGACTCTTCTCGTTACAAAAAAAATAAAAACATCCAGTAAAGCCGTATGTCAAGGTTTTGTTAATGGAAATCCTTTTATTCATGGGGAATCTCAGAAAGAAGCCATGACACGCTAAACTGTTTCTGTTTACATGTTATAAGGCCTTACATACACTAAATCTTTCCAGCACAATAACTGGCAACAGGGACAGTTGTTACTACTACAACACAAAACAGAGGTACTGGTTCATTCCGATGTTGAAGCTTTCTTAAAATCCTTTTCTTGAGGCTTCTTTTGGTTTTATTGTTGTACTATGTTTACAATACCACACTATGTAAACACTGGGAACTGTGTGAACAATTTAATTCTAATCTTCACCCCAGGAATCAATAAGCATATGTAGTGGCCTAATAGGGTTAACACCCTAAAAACGGGCCAGATGGCATTCAAAAGTATTCTTGCCAAAATCAGCACCAGGAGTTTTATTTTTTATCATGTTGCAAGCCAGTAATCCATACCAGGGGGAGAGCTGGAAAGGCCCTATGCCTCTCCCATCAGTGGACAATCCTGTCATCTGACCTGACTGAAGGACCTGACCCTCCCTCTATCAGAACACGCCGGTCTTCACCTTGGAGAAAGCCTTTGGTGAAAGTGCTGGTCATTACTTCAAGTGTTGAGACTGGAAATATTCCAAGTATACACACGCAGTACGATTGTTCTGTGCCTGCTTGCTAGCAAATATTTGTTTGCTTAGAATATTATGGTCTGAAATGTGTTTTTGCTACAACTGCCTAGGTGAACTATGGTCAGTTGGAAACACGGAGCTGACACTCTCCCCTCTAAGTGCTGGGGGATGGGGGTGGGTTCTGGTGAAGTCCAAAATGATTTGACATTCCTGGAGGAGTAAACTGGGTTGTTCATTCAAATTCTCACCCTCTGTTCTCTCACATATACCTCATAATGATCTTGTATACCTGAATTTCCTCCTGCCACACTAGCATTTGTCTTTCTTACCAGGTGCGTTGATCTTTATACAAACGCAGCCTACTGATTAGAATTCCATATTCAGGCTATGCTGAAGTGCTCTGGTTTCCATAACCACCACTCAGGCACTGAGTCATAAATCCTCATGCTAGCTCCCAGAATCCTTTTTTTCCCTTTTAAATAAACTTCACTTTTTATAGCAGTTTTAGCAAAATTGAGTGGAAGGTCCTAAGGTTTCCCATTCATCCACAACCTCTCCCACCATCAACATCTCCCACCAGAATGGTACATTAGTTGCAATTAGTGGACCTACAATGACACATCATTATCACCTAAAGTCCACAGTTACATTAGGATTCAGTCTTGGTGTCATAGTCTATGGGTTTTGGTGATATACATTCAACACTATAGTCACATCAGAATAGTTTCAATGACCTAAAAATCTTCTGTTTCACCTATTTATCCTTCAACATATGAACTGAGGCAAGGGATGACCTGCCTCGCTTTCCAGGCCCCACCACTAATTGCATTGTCTTTATAGTTATCACTTTTCTATGATGTCATAGAACTAGAATCACACAGCGTTCAGCCTTCTCAGGTTGGCTTTTTTTTTTTTTTTTTTCACTTGGTAGTATGCATTTAAGTTTCCTTCATGTTTTGTTTTTATTTTATGGTTTGATAGCTCATTTTATTTTAGTGCTGAGATACATTCTATTGTTTGGACAAACCACAGTTTGTTTATCCTTTCGCCTATGGAAGGACATCTTGGTTGCTTCCAAGTGTTGGCAATTATAATAAAGCTGCTATAAACAGTCATGCATAGGTCTTTGTGTGGACATGTTCTCAACTCCTTTGGGTAAACAGTAAGGAATTTGATTGCTAGATGATACAGTAAGATTATGTTTAGTTTTATAAGAGGCTGCCAAACTATCTTCCACAGTGGAGCCGTAAGAGCTCATATTTTAAATCCTCAGACTTGTACTCACACCCTTTGTGACTTAGCTTCTGAAATATCGTGAAGCCACTCCACTCCCCTTTCCTTTATTCCCAGAGACTATTCTGGTTACTCTCTTTATCATGGCAGATGATCACACCTAAATGGTCTCATTTTTCAAATCAGGCCTCTCCCTTCCTCTACATGTGTGATAGTTCTCCTTCCAAAATTTAAATACAATCAGATTACATTTCTGGTTTAAAATGTATATCACCTACAGTTGTCACAGGTATCAGTTTTATTCCGAAACACCAGAATGCAAGAGACATCAGTTCTCTTAACTTGTGTAAAGCAGTTAAATTATGTTGAACTCTCCTCTTTTTAGGCAATGAGAAACTCAATTTTAGTCTTATTGTCGGGCTCCTTCCTTCCACCAAGGATCCTCTGAAATGTACAGGAATCTCATCCAGAATATTCAAGAATGGACTCTCAAAAGCAATGGCTCACCTCTGATCTTCACCTTGACTGCACCTCGACTATTCTTTAGAAATACTTGGTTTCTGGCCAGGAAAGCAAAAGCATCTGAGACAAAGAAAAGCAAAAGTTAGACACCTTCTTTGGTGATAGAAGGTAAAAAGTTATATATCAAACAAGAGAACCAAAACCACCAGGTAATATTTCAAATCATCCTGTCTCTTGGAAAGAGTCCAAGTTCCTTAGCATGGTTACAAGACACAGCGCCACTTTGCAACTTCCGGTTCACACCAGCTCATGACTGCCAAGTGCAGGATTTTCAGGAACCTTGTGAGCCAGTTGTTAATCATAACTTTTATTAAAAAGTATATGTTAGTATCACTCATTACCTTTCCCATCTCCTTAGAGAGCCCAGCCATCCCCCTCTGATCTCCCAAAGCACTTTGTAATAAGTACTTGTATTACAACAAACCTGACATTATTCTTAATGGTTATTTTTACTAAAATATCCCCAGGCTATGAGTTTGTCAATAAGATTTTTCATTAGGAATTCAATAATTGTTTGGTGAATGAATGAGGGAATGACTCTCGGAGGTTAAAACCTATTCCCTTCCTAATATCTTGGGATCACCCCTCTACCTGGCAGCACTCACAGCTTCCCCAACTCAAGATTAATATACCAGAAACCCTGAGTCCTTCCATTTTGGGGTCACTTATCATAGGAAAAGCTTTGGTTTCTCTCCACAAGAGATGTGACTTCCATTCTCTAAGGCTTTTATTCTGGGAAAGGTTAACATGAAGATCAGATACGAGTAATAAAGAAGCAAAAGATGTTTAAAAGATCTTTGATATATAGAAAGCAAACAAGTCTCATATATATAATCATATATAATGCCCTGTGGTCCATGAGCCTAAAATGAAGTGGCTGGTGGGTAAGCCAGCGCAAGACTCTCTTTAGCCCAACTGACATTTTGGAGGTAGAGTGTGGATATGGTGAAAATGTGGGAATGGCTGATGGCTGATGTAACATTGTTGGGTAGGTCGGTGCATGCACAAAATGGCCAAGAAGGTTGCTCATCACATAGATATACCTAGGAAACATCTTTCAGGAAAGAATGTTACGAACATTCTGGAAGGTTCATGTCAGAAATGTGAGAAAGACTGTGAAAAAGAAAAAAGAAAACCAAGATGGAAAACCATTGCTTTTGATTTTAGACTACGCAACCCCAAGTACAGAACCGCTTAATCTAATTTCTGATTCCACAAACAGCCAGGGGGAAATAGTCATTGTTTTGCCCTAGTCTTCCCAGAACAAGAACCAAACGTCCCTGAGGACACCCAATGACACCAACACCCTACCGCCAAGCTGGCACCAGCAAAAATGTAGACTATTTACAGAGAGCACACCGCCTCTGCTGTGAGTGGGCAATAAACTACCAGGGAGACGCGTGCAGCCTGCCTGGAAACAGGGTTGCTAGGTGCCTCTGAAGTAGTGAGACCGAGAGGTGTACATTATTTCCCCCACACTCCTTATTTTACACAGTGACAGTTGGAGCCTGGAAACAAAAGTGAAGAATAGCATCTGTGGTATTAGAAATAATAGCCAGCCAAGTGCCCTATGGAGCAGAAGGAACAGGATTGAGGCTTTTATCAAGAGCAGGAGAAAAAAGTAATGTGATTTGGTTTCACTATAATTGCTTAAGCAGCCTGTGTGAGAACTAATTATGAGTTCATCTGGCTCCAGAGAAATCCCCCTCTTCCTTTCTCCAGGATGGTCCTGAAATATCAGCATTGCATCACCAGAAATCACTCCCATTGGTGGCCTTTCCTAAGGAGAGCAGTGGCTCTCTCTCTCTCTCTAAGCTGAGGAATTTGTATCATTCCAAGGCAAATAAGATATTCCTGGCACTCACTTATCACTTGAAAACTCGGAGTGCTTGCCCATTATTATATCATAACGAAAGTGTTGTTTTAAAAATGTGGGAGTGATGAAATGGAGAGAAGAAAAGGAAGGGATAAGTTACGAGCCCTGCTTATCATTGTCAGACTGGGGTGGTGGGGGATACTGGGTTTCAGAACCAAGCTATTCACTGATGATACCTGGACAAGACTCCAATGGCACCTAAAGAGACAAGCACTTTGCCTCAGAAAGTTGGTTGCCTAATTACCAACAGAGCAGAGCTAACACTGAAAGTCAGGGGGACAGAATTTGAATTCCATCTGGGTTAGTAGCTCAAATTACAAATCTAGGTGAGAGCTAAATAATGCTGCTGGAATATGCTTAGTTGGACTCTTTGTGAGCTCTGAGGATGAAGCAAGTGGATGTGGTAGCAGAAAGAACATGGGTTCAAATCCTGGCTGATGGTTGATAGCCATATGTAAGTTACTTGCCTATTCCGAGTGTCAGGTTCAACTAAGAAATGAGGTAAAAGTATCAGTCCTTTTGCATCATCTACGTAAAGATGAGAAATAATATGGAAAGTGTCTACATGGTACTTGGAACAGAGGATGTCCCAATTCTCTCTCAATGAGAAAGCCTATCCTAAGTTCCACTGTGCAGTTTACAAAGATATACCATGAGGGACTTTTGTCTTCTGAATCATCACAATTTTAAAGTTAGATGGGGAGGATGGTGGAGATGGAAGGGGATTAAAACCTGTGTGAAGCAAGCAGCAACAAAACAACACTAGAGAATTAGATTCTAAATCATGTGGTGCAAAGTCTAGGTAGGGTAGGAGTTCAGGGAAAAGGAAGAACAATGTGGATGGAGCAGAAACTCCAATCAGAACCAAACAGGAAAATAGACACAAACAGGATTTGCCAACAGCTAAGGTTTACCCAAAAGTCAAACTGTTTAACAAAAACAGAAGGCCAGTCCACTGAGAAAGGCTCATTTTAGCACCCAAAGGACATGCTAGAAAAATCAGCCTGCTCGGTTGATTATTTTGCAAAGAAGTTCCCATAAGACTATCAGCTGATTTCGCAAAAGAAACTCTGCAGACAAGAAGGGATTGGCAAGAAGATTTCAAAGCCGAGGAAAAGCAAAGACGTACCACCAAGATTTCTCTAGCCAGCAAAGCTATCTTTTAGGATGGAAGGGCAGATAAAGTGCTTCCCAAACAAGGCAAAGCTAAAAGAGTTCATCATCACCAAGCTATTGTTACATGAAATGTTAAAGGGACTTATTTAAGAAAAAGAAGATCAAAACCATGATCATTAAAATGGCAACAAATTCTCAACTATCAACAACTGAATCTGAAAATAAATAAATAAACAAAGCAAACAACCGGAATAGGAACAGAATCACAGATAATGGAGATCATTTGGTGGGTTATCAGCTGGGAGGGGCAAGAGGGAGAATGGGGAAAATGGTGCAAAAGTTAAGCATAATTGGTAGCTAAAAAATAAACAGGGGGATGTTAAGGATAGTATCAGAAATGGAGAAGCCAAAGAATGTATCATGACCCATAAATCTGAACTAAAGGGGGCAATTGCTGGAGGTAAGGGGGTAGCAGGTGGAGGGGGGCAAAGGGGGAAATATTGGGACAATTGTAATAGCATAATCAATAAACTATATTTAAAGAAAATGTATTATAAAGTTAAACTGCTTACTCTACAAGTGACTTTGTTGATCTTGCGTGTCATAGGTACCTTTAAATATATCTTGGGCTTATGCCCAATTCCATCAACATGGATAAACAATAAATAGCACCTCACTTTCTGTAACTCATAGTAATTTCAATCTGCGTTTCCAGGAAAATCCAACCCTCAAAGTTATTGTCCATTTTCTTAGTGCGAGAAGAGGAAGAAAAACACAATAACACTTATTACATACTTGATCTATACCCATGCTTTATATTTTGTACAGATATGACTAAATACCATATGAACTTGAATATAAATAATACTCTTCCTAAAATTATGCCATGGAAATAAAGTGAATTTCCCTACATTTGAGTCTTTACAAAACCTCTTGTGTTATAGGAGGTCTATTTAATTATTTTGAAAATCTAATTGCATATATGTGAACAAAAGGTATAACTTTACTCCACTTTTTTCTTAGAGATAAAGAAGCTTATTTTATATTTTAACCTGTACAAAATCTTTTCTATAATGGTAGGTTTATTCGATTATCTCAATTCAGTGTCAGTAAGTGCAAGTTCATATGCTTATAGAAATCAGCTAAAGAAGAGAGGCAAAAATACTTTATATGGATTTGAGATTATTCATGGAGATATGAATTCTAAATTATAACAGTTGGATGACATTGTAAATAATTCTTTTAAAGATCAACTTAAAATGCAGTATAATAAGCTATTAGATTATAAAGCTTCTAACTATAAACCTGTGGTATGGACTGACTGTTTGGGTCTCCCCATAGTTCATATGTTAAAATTCTAACCCAAATGTGATGGCACTAGGGGGTATGGCCTCTGAAATGGAATTAGGTCATGAGGGTGGAGCCCTCATGAATGGGATTAGAGTCCTCTTCAAACAGGAAATCTGCCAGTGCCTTGTTATTGAACTTCCTGGCCTCCAGAATTGTGTGAAATTAATATTGGTTGTTTAGCCATTTAGCGTATGATATTTTTATTATAGCAGCCTGAGCAAACTAAGACAACACACCTATAAAATAAAATAACTGTGAAGTAAAGGTAACTGAGTGACGGAAGGATACTCGTGTATTTTTTATACTTCTTCTGAAACCCCATGAGAACATGCCAAAGAAATGTTTTCCAGGGCATTCTTCCATGAGGACAAAGAATGAGCAAAACCATGAAAGCTTCAACATTTGAAAGTTGGGAAGATTAATGAAAGGTTACTGATGGGCCAGATTCAAGAGTGCTGGGTCCCAAGATGGTAGGAAAGCTAAGAAGCATTTGATTCCACATAAGCCTTGAGAACCGAGGACACTGGGTAGCTCAGGAAGTGGACTGAAAGTAGAACAGAAAACAAGCAGCAGAGCCGCAAATCTTCTCTCTACCCCTGGCAATATCCTTGAAGTCTGTTTATTTGAAAAAGCTGCAACATAGAGCATAAGGAAAGGCAATATAAGATAGAAAATTACGATATAGTGCCTGTTAATGGGTTAACAACAAAACTCCTCCTGCTCCCACTCCTCTTTCTCTGTCTGTCTTCCAGAATGCTTGCAATGGGGACAGGAAACGATTCAGAGCTATTTCTCAAATGAATCCGGCCCAACTCACACACACACACACACACACACACACACACACACACTCAAAGAGAAGGCTTGGACTTGCACTGTTTAATACAGTAGTGACTAGCCAACTTGTGTTGATTTGCATTAAAATTTAGATTAATTAAATTACGTAAAATTAAAGCAGCATTTCATCAGTAGCCCTAGCCACACTTCAAATTATTAACAGACCACATGTGCTGGTGGTTATGGTATTGGACAGTGTCAATATACAATATATCCGTCATCACATAAAGTTATAACAACAATGACCTAGACAGATCTCTCTATAGCAAAGTCAACAGTATCCACTCTCACACTCAGAGCATGTCGCCCTCTTAAACATGTGCAAATACAAAGGATCTTCAGATATCCTGGACACCTTTTGGTACAAAAAATAGAGAACTGAGTTATAGTTCAGCAAACTGGAAGAACCAGAAACAACACAGGGAGAAGAAAATATATTATCATTAATATCTTTTTGAAGGTAGGACAAGCTATTGTTTCTTTGAAACAAGCTCAGCATGTTGTAAAAAAATCATAAATAAAAATAGAACATATTAGAAAATTTTTAAATCCCATGACATAAATGAAAATGTCATTAAATTGTTAGAAGATAAACTGAAGAACTCTTTCAGAAAGCAGAGCAAAAATAGGTTAGCAAATGGAAAAGAGGAGGAAAAAAAATCAGAAAATTGGAGGGCAAGTTTACAAATTCAACATTCAAATAAAAGGAATCCCCAAGAAATACAGCATAGAAAATAAGGGGAGAAAATTACTTAAGAAACATTTTCAGTAATTTTTCCGGAACAAAATGACCTAATAGCCAGTGTGAAAGTGAATTCAGAATATCCAGGTAATCGATGAGAATGAGCCACACCAAAGTCATGTCACTGTGAAATCTTAAAATACTGGGACAAAGGCAAGCTTGAAGGTAAGGATGTGAGAGGCAGGTCAATACGCCGAAAAGTTTTGGAGTTTTCAACAGTACACTGGAAATATAAATGTAGTACCTTTTTAAAAGTTGTGGAGACAGCATTTTTCAACAGAGATGCCGATATTCAGCTAACCTATAAATTAAATATGAGGGAAGAATAAGGACACTTTCATACGTTCAGGGTATGAGAAATTTTCATCACCAGTAGCCTGTCTCAGATAACCACTCAGAGCCTGTGCTTCACAGTGGGGAAACCAAGAAAAAAGGTGAGACCTTGGAGACTGGAACCCTGCAGGAGAGACAAAGCCGAGAGAACCACAGAACCTTCCAGAAGAGTCATTCCATGCCCACAGCTGCCCCGAGGACAGCCTTGCCAGACTCAGGCAGGCTAGTGTGCTTCAGGAAACAGCCAGAATAACTTGTGTCTGAACATAGCAAGAAGGGATTTAAGCAAATGGTAGAAAGTTTCCTTTAGGAAGGTGTAGAAAATGAATCCAAAATATTTAGGACAATTATTTCACCCAGAGAAAACACAGCTGTCAAGGTGAGAAATAACCTTACTTGTATCTATCATTGTATTCTATCTAGAGTTCTTTCCCCACAAACGACCACCCAGAGCAATCCGCCCCGCTGGAAGGTAACAAGGCAGGACAGGACCTGTGTGTCTTTCTTTGGAAATCCCCCAAGCTTCCTGCCTCCTGCTTCTCTGAAGGAATTGCTTGCCTATAGCCAGTTTTATTTCCTGAAAATACCCACCCCACCCCCACCCCCACAAACCCCTCACCTTTCTTCTCTTCCACGCTGAGGGATGTGGCATAATCCCCACAATGGGTCTAGTGTCCCAAAATCAAAACCAACAGAAAAGAATGAAGCTGTCCCCTGGCCACATCTGCTTCCCTTTCAGCAAAGAAGCTTGGCTTGGCTACCTTCTTGGAATGGGAATGGGAAAAATAGTTTTAGCCAAGAAGACCAAGTGCAATGTTTTTCAATTGTAAAGCAATAACAATTTAAAATCTTGCCTTTAATATAAATACAAATGTACATATGCAATATAAGGAAACAGTATAAAAAAAAAAGAAACAGTATATATAATTAGATGGATAACATATGCAGTTGAATGAATGTCTGTGTGAAAAGAAGACTTTTACTATAAAAGCAGTAACTTATTACGATGACCTGCATCATCCTACAGTTTTCTATTATTGCCTTTGAGCCACATTCCAAACCCAGGGAAAAAACATGTTTATAAAATTGCAAAGGTCAAGGCCAGTAATGGAAATTGATCTTACATGCTCAGTGGAGTGTTTTTAAAACCATGGAACAGTCTAAAGGAAAAGAAATCTATTTAATTACTCAACAGTCTTTTGTAGTCCATTAAAAAGGTTCCTCCATTGTCTACCTCTCCTGAACCAACTTAACATAAATCCCTCCCATCAAAGAAGCATTTAGAAATTGCACAGAACATGCCCTTCTGAACAGGTGGAAACTCCAGAGGATGAACTCAGACTGAGAATAATGATTCCTACCTGACAACAAGCTGCTTCCTTTAAATGTTTTTAATGAGGCAGAAATTCTATGTGAGCCTCAGCCCAATATCTGAGTAGCTGGTCCCTCTGAACTTGTATTTTTCTCCCTTCACTTTCTGGTTGATGAGATGATGGGGAAGAAATCAATAATAGCTTCTGCTTCAGGAGCAATTATGGTGCATTTTTGCTTTTATTCTTTTTGAATTTCAGTCTATCATAGTCAACGCTAAAAATCTTTTCCTCACTTTCAAAGCAAATTCATGTTATGGTATAATCTGAAATACAATTTTACTGTTATTAACAATTGATTGCTTTTAAAATTTGTATCATTTTAGATGAGGAATAAAGAAGAAAAAGTTAGATAAATTAGATTTAAGGAGTACATATCCGAATGACCACTTAGTTACACAATAAGTACGCTTATCTTGATAGGTCAGTGCTCAAATGAGTCTCCTGGGACCAGTTTTCTCCAGTTAGGGGAAATCTGACTGCAAGTCTTTCTTAAGATCATTATGTTCATTAGATCATTAATTCAATTGATCCCATTTAATTAAAGTTCCTGAATAAGGGCATAGTCAAGCACTAGTGCCTGGAATTTTAGTAGTCTTTTAATTAATTAATTATCCATTAATTATACAGTATCTATTCTAGGTTAATAACTTAAAGACTATGACAAATGATTTGTAGCATTACTGTTTGAACAAGTTATATTTCAGTTTGATTTATAGTGTTCTTTCCCTTTATTAACAAGACTTCGCTATAACTGCTATGTCAAGGTAGGTGCTCAGGTGAAACTACTTCCAACTTTCTTGTCTTAAGTGAAATTTAGCTTTTTCCTGATTTCTTCCCTTACAGCCCATTCCATGACAGCCTCTGACTTCTACTAGTCCTAAATCTGCAAGATTGTCATTATATTCTTCCAGACTGTAGCTTGCAGACTTTAGAACCAAGCAAACAACACTACCCTCAATAATTTCTACTGCTCTTTTGAAATTCATGTTATTTGCTTATATTAGCTAAAACCTATCTCAGCCAGTTGTCTAGGATCTTCCACAAGGTTTTGAATTACTAGGTTAGTTTTCTTCTTCATCTATGAAAAGCTAAGAAATGGGGCCCTCAAATACATCATAACCTAATCTGTGGAGCCTGTGAACGTTACCTTCTTTCAAAAAATATATTGATGTGATTAAATTAAGGATCTGGAGATGAAGTTGTCCTGGATTATCTGTGTGGGCCCTAAATGTTATCACATGTTCTTATATGAAAGAGGCAGGGAGAGGTTTGACACAACTGCAAAGAAGGCAATGTGAAGATGGAACAGAGAGAGTTGAAGATGTTAGCTTTGAGGACAGGAGTGACCACAAGCCAAGGAATGCTGGTAGCAGAAGCTGGATGAGGAAAGAAACTTATTCTACCTTAGAACCATTTGACACCCTGATTTCAACCCAGTGGTACTGATTCTGGGCTTCTGAGCTCCAAAACTGAGAGAAAAAATACTTTTACTGTTTTAAACCACCAGGTGTGTGGTATTACAGAACCATAGGAAACTAACATACTATCCTATTCTTTCCTTTTGTTCTCTAAGATGCCACTATCCATACAGAGCCAAGAAGTCATATAGAAAGCCAGTAGAGGATTCATAAGAGCCCATGCACCATCTCGAAACCAAAGTAGTAACCAACATCTTTAAATATCAAAACGATGTAAAGGTTTTAAAATGCCTGCTGGATTAGAGAATTATGAAGTCTTCAACAACCACAAGAATAGTGTCAATGCGGTGTTAGGGATGGCAGTCCCCAATCCAGTATGCAGTAGATTGGGCGGTAAATGGGAAGTCAGAAAGACAAAATCCATGATAAACCCAACTTTCAAAAATTGTGTTTGTGCATAGAGAAATATCAGGCAATTATTTAGAGTGGAATATGAGAGAAAAATAAACTTTTATTTTTAAGGGGGAGACTTGAGGATACTCATAAGAAAATAACCACTAGAGGAAAAAGAACAAACACACGCGTGGAGAGAGATTTGAGAAAATGAGCTGTCTGAAGAGGTGGGCAAGGCAAAGCACAAACTAGCTGCTGTGTTCAAGATCAGCTCTGAACAGATAAGATACCATTTCCTTGGAGATGGGAATGAAGAAAGTAAAAATGGGAACAGAAGCAACCGATTTTGTGCTAACATATGGCAGATTGCATTTTCCATCCCTATAGTTACAGGAATGTAACTGTACCACTCCTCCCGCAAAAGATAAGAGTCTTTCTCCTACCCTGGAATTAGGTTGTGCTCAGTGATTAGCTTGACCAATAGAATGCAGGAGAACTGACATTCTGGAACTTCCATGGCTTATGACCTAGATTTGGAATGCTTGCCCTCGGGCCTTTCCCTTTCAGACCCAGCTACCCTGTGTAAACAGCCAATGCAGCCCCACCCTAGCTCCTAGCTCACCACTAGCCTCTGGTGCCAGCCGTGTGAGAGCCACATCTTGGGCATCCAGCTCCGTCAAACCTTCAATTGCCTGTATGTCAAACCAACTGTGGTTAGTTTGACCTACAGACACGACAGACCAAAAATGAGAACTTGCCAGCTGTGCCTGTCAACCCACAAAACTTTTTAAAAAAATTTGTTTCAAGCCCCTGAATCCTAGAAGGTTCTGTTCCTCAGCCAAGGCAAATCGATTACAGAAAAATAAGGAGTTAAAGGAGTTCATGCTTTTTTTTTCTCTGACTTGAGTAAAATGGTAAATGATTTGGAATGGTAAACATAAGAAATGAAAGAGATAATTGATCAGGAGCATGTAGCAACCAATAGTGTTGGGTGTCTATTTCATGTCATAGACCCATGGCAATAGCACCAATTCCCTTTATGATATTTCTGTAGTAGGGGTCAAAAGATTAATATGGGTTTGAGGTATGGCAGTACAGAGGTACAGGAAAACAAGAGGCCCAAAGAGCAGAGAATGGTGTTGAGAAAGTGGTTAAAGCAATTGATCAGTGCTAGGAGCAGGGCTGAAGGATGCCTAAGGCACAGAGCTTAGGACCCACCAAAATGTTTTAATTTCTTTTAGAACCAGAAGAAAAACAAACTTTAAAGCAAAAGAAAGTGTTAAATATATTAATACATTTATCTTTATATAAGCGCAACTGTAAACTATAACAATTTTATTTTTTTAATTGAGCAAGAGACTAATGGAGGAAAAAATGTTTAAGGCTCATGAAAATCATTATGTGGGCCTACCTAGGAGGGGCAGACAATATGAGGAAAAAGAGAGACGTTAAGATAAACTTAGAATCAAGTTAAGAGAGCAAGGGAACTAGAGGGATAAAAGATTGTGAAGAGGAAGTGGCATATGAGAGCTTGAAGCTTTGGAAAAAGGAGAAAGGTGTCACGTCACGGGTGGTGAGCTGTCCCGGGAGAGGAGGGACAAGAGGTGGCCATCCTAGTGAAGGAGAACAGTAAAGGTGGGGAAGGTCCTTAATGCTGAAGCGATCCTCCGTAGTGGCAGGAGTTAAACTAGGATTCTAGATGGACCAAAGATTTATGAAGAAAAATAAACACATAAAAATTTAACTACTAGAAGAAACAAAGGAAGAAATTTTGAGTTGACATTTACTGACAAAATTGACATGAAGTGGAATTTTGAGAAGCTCCTTAACCAAGTTTTACCAAATGAAATATATTTTAAATATTTCTTTTCTACCAAAACTAATGTGAATTTTTTTAAGTTGTGATATAATTGACATATAACATTACACTAATTTCAGGTCTACAACATAATAATTTGGTATTTACATCTATTGCAAAATTATCACCACACTAAGTCCAGTTAATATTCATCACCATACACAGTTCCAAAATAGTTTTTCTTTTCTTGTGATGAGAACTTTAAGGATCTACTCTCATAGCAACTTTCAAATATGCAACACAGTACTGTATTATTAACTAGAGTCACCATAGAGTACAGAAATTTTAAAAATTATCTCAAAATAGGGAAAGTATAGGTATAATAAAAAATATTGGGACCTGGCTGGTAGCACAGTGGATAAGGTGCTGGCCTATGAACCCAAAGGTCACAGGTTGGATTCCCAGCCAGGGCAACATAACTAGGTTGCAAGCCAGGTCTCCAGTCAGGTCTGTGGCTGGAGGCAGGTGAAAAGCAACCATGCATTGGAAAAAATATATATATATTGATAGCAAAATGAAAAGATTGATCAACTAAACAATATGTAAATAAAATTGTTCTGCACGAGAAACACCAAAACCAAATGGCAAGTCAACAAACTAGGAAAAATAGGTTGTAGCTCATATTTCAGTAGAGGTCTATTTTATTAATTATATAAAGACCTGCAATAAAACAGGAAAATAGGTAAGGATTCTGCACTGATCTCTATAATATGTATCACGTTTCCCTCACACCACCAAGCTATTCTCTGAAACCTGCTATGGGTTCTAAGCTCAGCTCAATTCTGACATCACCTACCCAGAGAGAGCATCATCAGATTCTGTAAGTTAAGGGCTCAGTCCCACGAGGCAATCCTCCATTTCTGATGCCAATCACAAGTTCAGCTGTTACGTGTGCTTCTAACAGAAAAGCTATAAATCAGAGGTTCCCACAACCTCGTCCTTGGGTTCAATTAGGCTCACAGAACTTGGGAAACATGCTTACTCACTAGATTATAGGTTTATTACAAAGGACATTAAAGGATACAATTAACAGCCAGATGAAGAGATACATGAGACAAGGTTACTAAACAAAGGAACCTTTTCTGTCCTTGGGGAGTTTAAGGTCCAACACTGTCCGCCAACCCAGAAACTCACCAAACCTTCTCCTTTCAGGGTTTTAAGGGAGGCTTCCATAAGTGGAATTGATTAAATTTACGGTAATTGACTATTGATTCCACCTCCCCCTCTTTTCCTCTCCCCTCTGTGGAGGTCCAGAAAGGGTGGGACTGTAAGTTCCAACGCTGGACTCACTTGTTTGGTTCTTCTGGCCATCAGCCAGCCTTCAACCTTAAGTGGCCCAGTCACCTTATTAACATAACAAAAACTCCTCTATTGTTTTCATCCCTTACAGAAATTCTAAGAGTCTTCTTTTTTAAAAAAAAGATTTTATTTATCTATTTTCAGAAAGGGGAAGGGAGGGAGGAAGAGAGAGAGAAACATCAATGTGTGGGTTGCTCCTTGCACACCCCCAACTGAGCACCTGGCCCACAACTCAGGCATGTGCCCTGCCTGGGAACCGAACCGGCCACCCTTTGGTTCGTAGGCCTGCACTCTGTTCATTGAGCCACACCAGCATGGGCTCCAAGGATCTTAAGAGCTCTGTGCTGAAAACAGGAACTAGGACCAGAATATATGTATTTCTTATTATAAATCCCAGAATCACAACAGGCAAAGAAGGTAACTAACAAGTCACAGGAAAGGAAATACAGTGTTAAACATTTGAAAAGATGTGCACCCTCACTTAAGGTAGGAAAATCACAAAGTAAAACTTCAATGAAATAGTTTGCAGCTATCAAATTGGCAAAGGTGAAAAGCAAATGACGTATTGTGTTGGCAAGGATAAGTGGAAACTGACTCAAACCTTGCTGACGAGTGTAATCAGCCCACAGCCTATGGAGAGCAAAGTTGTCAATATCTGTACTAAAACTTTAAAAATGTAAATAACTTTTGACCCAGAAATATCACTTCGAAGAACTGATGCCACAAGTAATCTTCTTAAAGGGCACAGACCCCCTCACGCTCAGTGGCTCTGAGCCCCAGCACTGAGCAGAGACCGAAAGATGCCAGGGGTACATGGGAAGAAGCTGACTGTCTAGCTTTAGGGTGGGACTTGAAAGAACAGCTTTCTCCCAGACGGAAGTGCTGGCGGAGGGCATTATTTTCACTGAGACTTCCCTCCCACCCTACTGGAACTAGTGGGTGGGCACCATATATGAGTCTCCATGAACCTGGCTAACACTTCTTGCCCCACCGTGGTAATTCCCTGCGCCATTCCGCTCCAACCAATTTGTGACCCACCCAAGCCATTTCCCTTGGCCTTTCAGGGCAAACAACCTATCTTGGCTCCTGTTGCGGACTTTCTTAAACCTCTCAGAGGTTCACAAACGCCATGCAAGCAGCATTTACTCTGGTCTCAGCATGCCCCATACCTCTTGCTAAGTGCCCTCAGCCCCTGAACTAGCTAACCTCTGTTCAAAACTTGCCCACTCAGGGGTACCTCCAAGCCCAGTACAAGTAGCAATCATCTGTAAATTGCTCATGCAAGTGGCTGATATTGGCCAGCACCTCCCCGGGGGCACTATGGTCAGCGGCAGACCACACCGAAGCATCACACCCAAGGGGCGGACTTGTCAGGCATCAGCCGAAGTAAATTCTGCTCTGTGGGGTTGACCTCTGCACAGCAGCCACTCCACTGTAGTCTTAGGCAGTCCTCTCCACAGCCCATCAGCCTCAGGGGTAAACCCCTCCCATTGACATGCCAACAGCCATCAAGGAGGGTGCACATAGCCCACACAGGTGCACCTGGAAGGCCCAGCTTGAGTGACCCAGGAGTCTGTGCCACTGGGCCCCACAGGACACCTAGTAAGATCACTCTACCAAGACTGAGAGATGTAGCAGCTCTTCCTAACACATAGAAACAAACACAGGGAGGCTACCAAAGGGAGGAGACAAAGAAACATGCCCCAGATGAAAGGACAGAACAAAATTCCAGAAAAAGAACTAAGTAAAATGGAGACAATCTACCAGATGCAGAGTTCAAAACACTGGTTGTAAGGATGCTTAATAACTTAAAGGAAAAATAGATGAAATCAGTGAGAACTTCAACAAAGAGATAGGAAACATTAAAATTAAGATAAAAAAAAAGAAGAAGAAGAAGAAGAAGAAGAATCTTTGCAGGCCAGAAGGGATAGGCACAAAATATTCAAAATGATAAAATCAGGGACCTACAACCAAGATTACTTTACCTAGCAGAGTCATCATTTAAAATGAAAAGACAGCCTTGTCCAGCTAGCTCAGTTGGTTTGAACATTGTCTGGACCTAGCACAGTTGTGGGGTTTAGTTCCCAGTCAGGGCACATGCAAGAAAACAACCAATAAATGTGTAAATAATTGGAAAAGCAAAGCAATGTCTCTCTTGCACGTACTCTCTCTCTCTTTCTATCTCTCTCATCAATTAAAAAACAAAAACAAAAACGAATTAAAAGAGATACTTTCCTAGACAAGAAAAAGCTGAAGAAATTCGAGATTTCTGATCAAGATAGGGGTATAGGTAGACATACTTCTCCTCCTAGTGCAACCATGGAAAGAATTCAATCAGATCTCAAAAGCAAATAACCAGAATTATGAGCAAATTGAGCTAGATGGAAGTCCAACCACCAAAGATTTAAAGAAGCCACATTCATCCAGATGAGTGACGGGGTGGAGTTGGGGAGACAGAACAAAGAGGTGGTGTGGCTTACACAAGTGACAGCAGCAGAATGGGTGATTCCATCTTCACGTGTGGTGGATAGAAACTGGAGGGATGCCCTAGGAGTGAGCGATCCCAGCCCTAGGCCAGATCGCACAGCATAGGGTCCCAGCACCGGGAAGATGGACCACCATTACCTCTGGCTGTAAAAACCAATAGGGATTGGGGCAGTGTAAGAAACTGTCAAATTTTCAATGCTTTGAGGGCCCACATGGTCTTAGGATATATGCAAACCCCAGGGCGACTACTGGAAGGGCGCCAATCACATATGGGAAGTGGGTGAAGTGACTGGAAACAGGGCAAGGGGTGGGCAAATTGCCATAGTCAGGCAGCAGTGTTGCCCCGTCCCCTAGCTCACCAAGACAGGCAGAGCCACAAGGCGGTGAAGTGGGTGGCCCTTCCCTGGTAATTACCTTAGGCTCCACCCCACACAATCTGTGGGTGTCTTTGCTACAATAGGTGATGCTACTAAAACAGGGAATCAAAGCAACTCTATCGAAGACACAGAAACAAACACAGGGAGGCTGCCAAATTGAGGAGACAAAGAAATATGGCCCAAATGAAAGAACAGAACAATACCCCAGAGAAAGAACTAAATGAAATGAAGATAACCAACCTATCAGATGCAGAACTCCAAACATTGGTAATAAGGGTGCTCAGAGAACTCCTAGAGTGTGGCAAAAAATAAAGGTAGAAATGATTCCTTGCTGACTTGTCAACTAGGGAAAGCTCTTAGGTCCCAGAGCCCTCTTTCTGGTCTTTGCTCATGGGACTCTGCATCTTAGAGTTGGCAACAACCCATGGTATCCTTCTCCACACTTGCAATTGCTCTGATTCTCCCTTCTATTGATCTAAAGTGAACTGAATTTGAGAAAATAGATGCATCATATGTAAACATTAAGATAGTTGTAGAAAAAGTAATATTAATCAACAGGATAATGGAAATCTGAATGCTAAAATGTATTATCCTACTATATAGATTATAGTTACATTAGCATTGTAGGTTCTTTGGCTGAAATACAGAACTGAGAATTTTTCTTAAGGAAAGGATAGGTTATGACACTGTAGAGTCATGTAGAATTCAGTGATAAATGGTTTAGTATCATTTTACAGTTTGTTGCTTTCATAGTCTTAGACTGTAAAACAGTTGATTTCCTGGCTGGTGGCTCAGTGGATTGTTGCGGGCCTGTGAACCCAAAGGTCGCTGGTTGATTCCCAGCCAGGTCACATAACCAGGTTACAAGCCAGGTCTCCAGCCAGGTCCAAAGCTGGAGGCAGGCGAAAAACAACCATACATTGATGCTTCTCTCCCTTTCTTCCTCCCTCCCTGCCCTTCTCTCTGAAAAAAAAAAAAAAAATCTTTAAAAATAAAATAACAGTTGAACTGAAAATGTCGTGCTCTTACCCAATTTCATTGCCCCACGGTTTTCCATGCTCTTTCACTTTTTAGTTGGCTAGCACACTACTTTATTTTAAGCCAAGTGTTGGAAAGTGTCAAATGCCGGTACTGCTGCAGCCAGGTGGCAGCTGACTTTGTTTTTACTTAAGTGTGAGATAGAATTCACAGATGTCAACTTGTATTCTTTTTTTAATGAAATAATTTTTATGAATTCCAAATACTCTGAACCATTTCCAGAACTACCTTTGAAAACCTACTGGGCAGTAATAAATGTGGACTCCAGCAGCACCTCCAAAATACCAAACATCCATTCTCATGGAAACCTGCGGGGAGAAGCCACATGGCGGAATTAACCATTTGAACTTAAAAAAATTCACTTGGGCATTGTTTTCGCTTTCTACATTTTTCTATAGATTGTCATTTTATATATTTCTCCACATTACCGCCATTGATGACAGACATTTGTTTGTGTTCCCTAACCACCCCCAAGTCTGACCACTTGATTATGGTGACAACAAAAGGAAGGTGACATTTATTTTACACAATTTTAAAGATATCTGAATTTGGGTAAAAATAGCTCATTTATTTCTAGTTTAAGTACCACATAGTAAACGATTTGGAATGGACCATTTAAAGTTGACAAAATGTACACATCTTTCTGAGTGAAGGGTTTGTGGGTTAACACATTGTTGACCAACAATTTTATAGCAGAAGGTAATGCAATTGCAAGCATTAGTTAACTCATTATTGGTGGACAACATTTAGACTTTAAGACACGAGTCTTTTGAGACCAGTCAGCAATGTTTGTTAAGATTGGGGGTTGAATTAATAAACCTGTGAAACACAAAGTTTAAGGGTTCAGAGGGAAACAAGAGAATACAATGTGAGTTAACAGCCTTAGGAAAGATCAAGGATGGGAGGCACCATGAAAAGAACTATAAAAAAGAACAGATAAGGAAAGCATGCAGAGAAACAGAGTTGCACATGAGTGTTGGGAGCTCAGCTAAAAAGGAATCAGGACAAACTGGTCAAGGTTTCCCACGGGTGACATTGAGGAGCCAAATGTCAAGTTAGCAATTCAGGTAGCCATTAGCCATATAACTTCTATTTAAAACTAAAGGTGGCAGACTTGGGTCAGAACCTGTGTTTGTAGGTATGAAAGTTTAAGGAGGGAGCTTAGGTTCTGGCTTGAGCAATGCTATCATAGCTACGTTTAAGACAAAGTACTTTTCAACACGTCACAAAATTTTGTTCATGTTGCTTATCTTTTGAATCCTGTTTTTTTTTTGTTTTTTTTTTTAAGATTTTATTTCATTATTTTTAGAAAGAGGGGAAGGGGGAGAGGTGGAGAGGGAGAGAGACATCAATGTATGGTTGCCTTTCACCTGCCTCCAGCCACACACCTGACTGGAGACCTGGTTTGCAACCTGGTTATGTGTCCTGGCTGGGGAATCGAACCTGCGACCTTTGGGTTCGCAGGCCGGCGCCTTATCCACTGTACTACCAGCCAGGGTTTGAATCCTGTTTTTATATACTAAAAAAGGTAAGCTAAACAGGGTTCTTGGGGGACTAAGCTTCTTATTTGCATAAACTCTTACTATAAAGAAGGAATCAGGTAACAAAAAAGAACAAAAATATTAGAAGGAGCTTTTCAGATGCAGCTAGAGAGAGGTCAGTTAGTGAACTGTGTGTAAAGAAAGAACAGTGCTTTGTGGCTTACCCCGTTTTGAAAGTCCTCCTAGATTGTATTGTTTCCTGATTTGTAAATATAAATATATGAATGAGCCCCAAAGCCGAATATTTTAAAAATATTTAGTTAGTATTTAATGAGTTACCTGACTTAAAAGTAATAAAATTCAATGAGATCCTTGAAAATCTAAAATAGTTATCACTCATTCAAGGTCTTCCAGATTAAACACAGGTCACATAGTTGAAAAAGCCCATTGAAATCTGCATAAACTATACATGCATATCCAAAGACTAAGGAATTGTATTCTTCCAATAACTGTTGCTTGGAGACATTTCTTTTTTTCTTTTCTTTTTTTTTAGATTTTATTTATTATTTCCAGAGAGCGAGAGAAAGGGAGAGAGGCAGAAAGGGAGAGAAATATCAATGTATGGTTGCCTTTCACCTGCCTCCAGCCAAGCAACTGGCTGGAGATGTAGCTTGCAACCTGGTTATATGCCCGGCTGGGGAATTGAACCAGCAACCTTTGGATTTGCAGGCCGGCACCTTATCTACTGTGCTACCAGCCAGGGCTGGAGACATTTCAATGTCCTAGATTTGTATACATTTTTATATAACATTTATGCTAAAACTTTGGCGAGGAGTATTTTTCTCCCAATTCATTGTGGTTCCTCAACACTAGGACAATTCAGTGTTTACATGTCTGCAAGTGAAAACAAAGGCAAAACAAAACAAAAATACTTGTTTCCTTCCACACATACTGCTCCCATTGTGTTTTCAGTTGTTGCTAATGATATGGGTCATCCCTAGTTTATTATTCCCACCGACTTTTCTTCCGAAAAGAAGGAAATATTTGTGAGCACTTTAGGCTGGTAAAAAGAAAACACTAAAAAACAACAACAAAACCCTCACTGTCATAAATCTTTCTCTATACAGTGTGTGTGTGTGTGTGGGTGGGTGGGTGGGTGTGTGGGTGTGTGTGCGCGATTGCTTTTCGTATCACACACAAAAGTAAGAGTTGTTGAAACCTTCCTGTAAGGTAGGGAAAACCTGACCTGCTGCAATCATCTGCCTAAAGTACTCCTATAAGCACGATTACAAACTATTTTTGTCAACCAGGTCGCAAACAATTATTCATGTGGTAACTTGAGCTCCATGTTTTGCGCTTCTCCTGGGCCAGGTGTGGGGTTGTTACATGCTCTTTATGGTGGCACTTCATTGGATCATCTGCTGGCAAAGCAGATGTTTAAACCTTATCCACAATCACCGTAATTAGGACATCAAGTGCCAGGACTTGCCGTGTGAATTCAACTCTTGCCATCTCTGTGATGTAACTGACATGGCCCACATGAAAGCAGTGACTCTGCCTTGGGAACAATTACCTTATGCGTATGGCCTCACCCCCTCTACCTGCTTGTATTGAAAAAGCAAGTAAGGAAGGTTTGCAATGTGGCTCTTGAAAGTCTGTGAAACTTCCTTTCAGTTGGAATCACAGTAAATTCCAAACACTTTACCCTGGCTGATGTGGCTCAGTGGATTGAGCACTGGCCTGTGAGCTAAAGGATTGCTAGTTCGTTTCTCAGTCAGGGAACATGCCTGGGTTGCAGGCCAGGTCCCCAGTTGGGGCACCCACATTGATGTTTCTCTCGCTCTCTTTCTCCCTCCTTTCCCCTCTCTCTAAAAACAAATAAGTATCTTTATTTAAAAAAACCCTTTTACATACCTACAACACTATTGTCTTTATATCTTTTTGTGGCATTTAATTTCTAATACAACTTGTAATACGTAGATTGTCCACATGACTCTACTTTCCACAGATTGTGAGCAATTTATTTGTTCATTTTTTTATCCTAATAGAAGCACAATAGAACCAGAGGCATGTAAATAAGGAACAGACTTTCAGAGGGGAGGGAGGAAGGGGGAGAAAGAGGCAAAGAAGGGCAACAGTTTAGCCAAGGAACTAGTATGGATGACCCAGGGACATGGGCAACATGTGGGATTGACTGTAGGGGGATGGAATAGAGAGGGTGGGGGCAGGGGAGAAAAGTGGGGTGGGGGGAGGTGGGATAAAATAAAATTAAAGTGAAAAAAAGAAGAAGAAGAAGAAGCATCGTTCCTAATGCTCTAGCACAAATTTTTGACATGGTTATGCAGAAGAGGGCTCCTGGAAAATGACACACAGTCCTACCTTCACATCCTCACCCTTCCCACCACCACTCAACTGACTGAAAAGAGCAAAGAAAACTAAAACCCTGGGGACTTGTTTTCTTTCTTTTAAAGATTTTATTTATTATTTTTTAGAGAGAGGGGAAGGGAGAGAGTCAGAGAGGGAAAGGTTGCCTTTCATCTGCCTCCAGTTAAGGACCTGGCTGGAAGCCTGGCTTGCAACCTGGTTATATGTCCTGGCTAGGAATCCAACCAGGGACTGTTGGGTTCACAGGCCGTCGCCTTCTCCACTGTGCCACCAGCCAGGGCCATGAGACTTGTTTTCTTAATGAAAGTATGCTTTATGTCATTCACTAAGAGACTTATATGTCTAAGCCTACTTTTTGGGCTGTTGAGGAAATACTATTGAATGAAGGTTGCAATCGTTAATTTTATGAGTCGACTTGGGGGCTAGACCATGGTACCCAGTCCAATATTAGACTAGATATTGCTGTGATGGGTACTTTGTAGATATGAATAACATGCATATCCAGTGAGCTTTCTACAAAGGGGATTTCCCTCAATTATGTGGGTGGGCCTCAATCAGTTGAAAGCTTTAATAGCAAAATCTGAGGTTTTTCAGCCCTGGCCAGGTAGCACAGTTGGTAACAGTGATGGCCTGATATGTTAAGGTTGTGGGTCCAATCTCCGGTCAGCCCACATATAAGAAAACACAATGAATGTATAAATAAGTGGAATAACAAATCAAAATCTCTCTCTCTCTCTCTCTCTCTCTCTCTTTCTCTCTCTCCCTCCTTCCCTCCCTCCTCCCTCTCTCTTTAAAACTAATTTAAAAAATAGAAGTTCTGCCGGCCTCCAAATTCAAAGGTCGCTGGTTCGATTCCCAGCCAGGGCAACAAATCTAGGTTGCAAGCCAGCTCTCCAGCCAGGTCCATGGCTGGAGGCAGGTGAAAGGCAACCATACATTGATCTCTCTCTCTCTCTCTCTCTGCCTCTCTTTCTTCCCCTCACTCAGAAAATAATAAATAAAATCTTTAAAAACAAACAAACAAAAACCCAAAAGTTCTTTTGGAATAGAATAAATATTACTTCCTTAAGACAATAAGAGAAATCCTTCCTGCCTATGGATTTGGACTCAAGACTGTGCTTTCAACTCTTGCCTGGGTTTTCAGCCTGCCAGCCTGCCCCTACAGATTTCAGACTTGCCAATTCCTATAATCGCCTGGGCCAGTTCTTTAAAAGAAATCTGTCTCTCTCTAGATGTTTGAATTATATTGGCCTGTTTCTCTGGAGAACCCTGACATTATAGTTGTACTTCAAAGCAGTTCTTTCTTTTATGATATATTGAACCTTTTGCTAATTGAATGTAATTATAGCCTTACTTTTGCTACGTGGAATAAAAGTAGGGATTTGTATACCACTTGCTAATAGAATTCGGTTTCTCTGCTGGTTTGGAGAACTAGAGAGGGCTGTCAAAGGAACTCACAGCCATGGCGCCTCTCCCAACAAGAAGGGAAATTTGACGTCGGGAGTTTTGACTATGAAGCTCTCCTTGAGCCCAGAGAGTGTGGCCCCCTCCTGTACATTTTCCTAATCTGTAACAGTGGGTGTTTGACCAGGCTGCTGGGGAGCACACAACCCCAACCTGGAGAGAGAGGCTGCACTCCGAGGAGTGGGGAGCAGATGCCAGGCTTCGCTTGCACAGAGGGGAGCAGGCTCATGTGGGAAGCGTCCCAGCCAGCGGTGGGCCCACCCCGACGCTGAAGCCCGGGACACATGGCACGGTTCCAGGACTGCTCCCAGGGCAGTTTGCCTGTCGCAGGGGCACGAGTGTCTTGAACGCCAGGATCCAGAGGCCTGAGCCCCTCACAGGACCAGCTGCAGTCACCTGGCAGTACACAGGGCCCAGGGAGAGGGAGGAAGCTGCGGCGGGCCAGTGGCGCCGCTGGCCTCACTAGTGCAGCTGGAGAGATGGAGACCGGTTCAGGTAGCAGCCTGACTCCAAAAGGGCAACTAAGAATGAAGTGGGGAGTCTCTGGGCCTGGATTTGGATGCCAGTCTCTCTGGGAACAAGGGGATTTCTGCGTTTTGCAGAAGAGAAAGGTTTGCAGCAGGGGAGCCCCCAGGTCCCCTCAGTTGGACACCCTGATAACACCACCACCACCACCACCACCACCACCACGTGTGTCCTTCCCTCCCGATTATTGTTCCGCTCATGCATTGCAGCAGGTAGTCGGATCCCGCCCTGCCCCAGTAACAAACCTCGTTCATACAGATTGACAAATCCTACCCAATTGCCAACAAAGAATCTGAGAAGTTGGAGCAGCACATTTTCTGAAAAGGATGGAACGTGTTTGAGGAATGGTTGGGGCAGGGAGGAGGTTTACACTAGCTAATACAAGTGAAAATACGAAAATGGTGTGTCCAGTTTCCATTACCTCATGCATCAAGAGAGTTTATATGTGACTTTTGGAAGTCAGTTTCGTTGCATGATGTAATGGAAAAAGTCATGAAGATTACAAATTTTCTTGATACTTTTTTTTTTTTTTTTAAATCACTGGCAGTTTATTGATACTTAAGAAATGGAAGCAAAGAAAATAGATTTATTTTAATTTAGCCAACTGGTTAAGTATTGGAAAATTCTGAAGAAATAGATTGAAGTGCTTTCAGAATTAAAAAGTTTTAGATGCCACTTGATAGACCTCCAACGGTCTCCAAAGGCTGCACACTTTTTCCCTGATGTCACACAGCAGAATACCTGTCCACTATAAAAGTTAGTTTTGTATTCAGATTCCAACTCAACATGTGGATTAAGATGGTACCTGAGATTATCGTTTTTAATACTGAAGTTCTCTAAACTCGAAGGAATAACAGATTTTCGAGAGTTAGTTATTTTGTGGAAAATAAGCCCTGACACCTATGTTCATAGCAGCACTATTTACAATAGCCAGGTACTGGAAACAGCCTAAGTGCCCATCGGTGGATGATTGGATCAAAAAACTTTGGTACATTTACACAATGGAATTCTATATGGCAGAAAGAAAGAAGGAACTTGTACCCTTTGCAACAACATGGATGGAACTGGAGAGTATTATGCTTAGTGAAATAAGCCAATCAGTGAAGGACAGGTATCATATGATCTCACCCATTACAGGACAATAATGAGCAAAACTAACAACAAGTAAAACAGAACCAAGTGTATGAATACAAGGAATAG
>PVIW01008949.1:0-56053 GCA_004026585.1 Noctilio leporinus
TTGTTGATTCGTTCTTTGATTTCCTTTGCCCTTGGTGAAGTATCAGTAAACATATTTTTGCGTAGGATATCCAAAAGTTTACTGCCTATATTTTTCTCCAGGACCTTTATGGTGGCACTGCTTATGTTTAAATCCTTTATCCATCTTGAGTTTATTTTGGTGTATGGTGTAAGTTGGTGGTCTAGTTTTATCTTTTTGCTTGTTGCTATCCAGTTCTCCCAACACCATTTGTTGAAGAGACTGTTTTTACTCCATTTGATGTTCCTTCCCCCTTTGTCAAATATGAGTTGACCATAGAGTCCTGGGTTAATTTCTGGGCTCTCTATTCTGTTCCATTGAAACTGATTTTATAAATTATGTTATATTGGGTAAATTGTGGTACTTTGTACTTTTTAAGCAAGTCTTCAATTTTTTTTAACTAAGTCATTTTGTTTATTTTGTTCATTTATTTATTTTTAAGATTTTATTTATTATTTGCAGATAGAGGGGAAGGGAGAGAGGCAGAGAGAGAGAAAGACATCAATGTATGGTTACCTTTTATCTCCCTCCAGCCACAGACCTGGCTGAAGACCTGGCCTGCAACCTGGTTGTGTGCCCTGGCTGGGGAATTGAACCAGAGACCTTTGGGTCCATAGGCCAGCAGTTTATCCACTGTGCCACCAGCCCGGGCTTCTACTTTTTCTAAGTTGTCAAATTTAAGTGTGTTAACTCATTTACTTTATCACCTTATTATCCTTTTGATATTTGTAGGGCCCCTAGTGGTATCACCCTTTTTAAATTATTTCCTGTTGGTAATTTGTGTTTATTCACTTCTTAAATTTTCATCTTTTTTTACAGGGTAATATTTACCATTTTTATATTTATTTGCTCCTTTTAAAAAAGATTTTATTTATTATTTTTTAGAGAGAGGGGAAGGGAGAGAGGCAAAGAGGGAGAGAACCATCAATGTATGGTGGCCTTTCACCTGCCTCCAGCCATGGACCTGGCTGGAAACCTGGTTTGCAACCTGGTTATGTGCCCTGGCTGGGAATTGAACTAGCAACCTTTGGGTTAGCAGGCTGGCACCTTATCCACTGTGCCACCAGCCAGGAATTTCTG
Organism: Noctilio leporinus; assembly: GCA_004026585.1. Taxonomy (NCBI): domain Eukaryota; kingdom Metazoa; phylum Chordata; class Mammalia; order Chiroptera; family Noctilionidae; genus Noctilio; species Noctilio leporinus. Next base: position 1,099 of record PVIW01008949.1, read on the forward strand.
TCTTTTTAAATATGTGTAAGTTGTATTGAATTTTTCAATAGGTCATCTATTTGTTTTATTGGCTTTTTTACTTACTTGTTTTTTATTTTCATTGATTTACTGCTTCTTTATCATCCTGATTACTGCTTTCTTGATATGAGTTTAGTTTGCTTTTCTGGGTGAACGTTATGTAAAAGTTGTCCATCTTACTATACTGCCTCTCCCTTTCCGGTCTTTTGCTGGAGGGAAAAGACCTTTCCTGAAGTTTTATGTTCCTGTTTTTGTTGGATTTACCAGGTTTTCAACTTTCTTAGCCTGGGAAACTGGGAATGTGAGGAACTCATGAACATGGTATTTGGTTCTTAAGGTCCTTGATGGCCTTTTCCTTTTTACCTTTTAGTATCTTCTTATGTTTGGTTTACATATAATGTTTAGTTTTTATATTTGTACTTTGCAGGAGTAGTATGGGAAAGTATATCTATTCCAACATGTTGGCTACAAAACAGAAGTCTCCTTTTTTACCTCTGGAATCATAGAAATTTATTACCTTTGATACACCTTTCATAGAGAAAACATAACTAATTGTGTTTCTTTTTTATATTACTTTACTATGAAAATAAAGTATTTATAGGACACAATGTCAAGAGTTAATTCAGATTAACCAATAGACTTTTTTAGCAAAAATTTTAGCAAAGTATATATTTTTAAGAAAAATGTTAGCAAAATTGACTGGAAGATAAAGAAAGAAAGCTATTACCCAGCCCTACAAACCTACAATTAAGCCTACTAAAGCATTTGCAGAGAAATACAATGGAAAGTTTTATTTTATTCACAGTGCGCTAATAGGACTGATGCACTTTTTCTGTTCAGAATAATGAAGTTTATAAAACTATTTACCATTACAGCTCTGTTTTGTTTTAGACTTCAGATTTTTTTTCTACTGCTAAGCTTCCATTCCATCACTCCATCTTGATGGCAATCTTTCAGTTTTGAAAGAAATGAGGATACATTTCTGTTAGTATCCATCCAAAATAGCTTTATTTTATGTATATTCACATTTCTCTATGTATCTCTATATATCTTTCTTTATACAAAGCATTTATACATTTCTAGTAGCAGTATTATTTATTAGAAAAATTTCCATATTTGTTTTTTAAAATCAGCTGTCTTTTACTTACATGATTCCTATTATTTTTCTAAAACAAAGCACATATCAATATGTGTAATATTTTATGAAAAGCATTGTAAGATACATAATATATACATTACTAAAGTGTATACATCAAATGAATTAATACCACATATCTATATCTAAATATAGATGTAAATATTTTACTTGATTAAGGTTAAGCTTTGTGAGCTGATAAAGCTCAAAAGCCTCAAAAATGCTTTTGACTCTTCTTGGCTTCATCTCAGAAAAATGTATCTCAAGAATGAAATTAGAATGGCAAAATGCCTGACTCTACCCCAACACCACAAAAAATCAGCAGTGGTGTGGACTAGAAATAAAAATAGATTTTTAATTGTTTAAAATACCGTTCTTTTTAAAGTAAAACATTGCATAAATTTCTATTGAATGTTTTCTTAATTAAAATTCCTATTGACAAGTACCTTTGAAAGATCTTATCATTGGTACTCATCTCCTTTTTATGGACTGATAGTATCAAGTAAAAATGTATATGCAGTATAATGGGAACATGCTAAACACTTGTTATTCTAAACAGGAAAGATGACAAGCAGGTAAATTTAAAAGTACACAAGACTGCTTCTCATTAGATGATTATTTCAATGACAAGAGGATAACTGCATCTCTTAGGGCACAATAAGTGGCCTCCAATTGGCTGGGCAGACTCAGAGGAAAGTTAGTATCATCCTCGAATTCACATTTCTACCTATGTTTGTCCTTATGCATTTATTCTCTTACTCAATACACATTAAATATCTGTGTATCCAGGGCACTGTTTTAGATATAAAGAAAAACAGATTTTTGTTTGCTCAGATATCTTATAAACTTTTAGGGCTTTGACTGTATGCCATTTATGAATAAACATGAAAAAATAATTAAGATTAAAATAAAATGTAGGAATAATGTGGACAAATGAAAATCTGAAATGGAAACAGGGCCTTATTGGAGCCAGTTGTATTTAAGACAAATGACAAAAGACAGTGCATAGAAACCAGATATCTAGAAAGAGTCCAGATCATAAGGTTTATAGTCTCAGCAGTATAGACATTGTGGTACAATTACCAAGTTAAGTTTGGATTTTAGACCAAAAAATTTTTTTTCAATTTAAGTATGCCTTAAACATTATTTGTTGCTTGTCTGAAATTCAAATTGAATTGGGCATCCCATGTTTTACCTGTCAACCCAAATTGGATTAAATTGTTGTGATGGGAGACCTCTGAGTGAGAGGATGGCATGACCAAACATCGTACGTGAAAGTTCGTCAATTTTATTCAAAGGACAATGAGTTGACTAGGCTTCAGTGTAACTTATAGGTGTGTGTCTCATGTTTCTTAGATTGTTCTAGGGAGAGGATATATAGAGTAAGGGAATAAATAGAGATGCAGAATTTTCTGTCTCATGGAGTTTGTTATGATGAGGTGAAAACAAGTAGTAAACACATAGCTGGGTAAATTATAAGATTCATGAATCAGGAGATACTGGGTCTGGCAGCCGTGGTGTCAGACACCCCAAATCACTCCATAGTGGCAAAGGGTTTTCCCCCTGCGTTATCTGGCCACTGTGTGTGACCACGCAGCAGCTCACATGACCTTCATTCTGACCTCAGACTGATAAGACCACCTCTATATGCAACATTTTTGTTTTCCTTGGTGAGAAACATGAGAATATGGAAATATGTATGCTGAAGTTTAAAGGTTCTATTCAGATTTCTCAAGCCAAAGCAACAACATTGTTTTAAGTTAGGTGGACTAGAAATACATAAAACTCCTACTGGTAGGCTGTAAAAAGCTATAAAGCATTAAAGAAGTTAATAGAAAATGAATGATCATGATATCTCAGATTAGTTTGCCACAAAAGCAGAACCTGAGGTAAGAACTTGGTTTCATGTGATTTATATACAATGTCTCTGTAGAAAGCCAGAATAAGGCAGTGGGGAGAGTCAGTTGAAGGAAAAACACCTGAAATATGCCAGCCATCTTGCCTTGATTTCATACTTTTGGCCTCCTGAACTTTTAGAAATTTTTTTCTGTCATTTTATGTTTGTAGTAGTTTGTTCCAGTAGCTTTAAGAAAATAACATGTAAATTAAGGGGGCATTAGAATTGAAATTTTGAACAAAATAATAATTATAACATAAATCAACACAAAATTGAAATAGTAAACAATCTACATATGGAATCTGGGTTTTCAAATCTAGAGAAGGACAGATAGTGTTAACTATGTTTTTTTTCTTAGTTAAAAGCAGGTCGTTGAGAGTCAGTTTTTTCTCTTCATGTTTGAACTGCATTTATTTTTCTTTGTTATCATCGTCATCATTATCACTGTAATCATTATCATGATACCCATTAGCATCATCTTCAATAACACCATAAACATTTAGCTTAGCATAATTCTAGATGCATGATCCCTGTCACAATGAACACAAAACAACCAAAGGTTGAACAAGCCCATAAGTAATTAAGAGTGTACTTCCCCTCCTTAAACCCATTTGTAGCAAACATCATTACAGAGACATGTTCCTTTTAACCAAGTTATTTCGACAAAGGACAGATGGCCAATACTGAGGGAACTCCAATAATGTGATTGAATTGAACCCTCTACAATGAATCAAATTATACTGTAGATGATTCTTATGGTCTCTAACCCAGCAACAGTCACTTTCAAATCCAAATATAAGTGTAATTTGCATTGTCGGAGAGAGTCAATTAGGTCCAGGCTCAGAAATGTTAAGACAAAAGAAGTCGAAGCAAAAATTTCATTAACTTAAAAAATATTTTCTATTAACTTGCAAAGCCCTGAATCTTAAATATGTCCATCTTATGCCCCGAAGGGCTTTTACAACTTTAAAACCACTCATTCATTCAAATTAAATGCTCAGGATCTTGCCAAAAAAGAGCAAGAAAGAAAGTGGTAAGGAAAGAGAAGGAAAAATAGAAAAAAGAAAGATAGAAGGGAAATGGAAACTGTAGCAAAGAGAGAATTATGTTGCCTCATGTCTCTGGTTCACTGCATTGGAATGACAGCAAAATTTTCCCTTTTCTCCTTGATGAGTTTAAAGGCCTCCCCCCCCACACACACACATTCTAATGAATTAGAAAAACTGGGCATCTATTCAAATTCTCCTCTAATTCTGCTGACTGAAAACTTGATACCAAATAAAAGATTCATTATAAGATAAGCTTATAACAACAAGACAGTGAGAAGCACTGCATTTCATCATAATGAAATTTTGCCTCTATAAGCTTCCTCAATGCGTTAATGAATTGTAGAACACAAGTATTTGAAATTCATAGAGAATTTTGGTTTAAAAAATTATAAGCAGTGACTACACATTAGGACTAGACAGTGCACTTATTCTATTCATTAACTAAATGAGTGCATTATAATTATGCATAATGTAATTACCATGAATTAGTTTTAATGCAAAACACATTCAGTAGTGCAATGTAAGGTAATTAATGTCATTAGTGTGAGAAGTATAATTTTAGTATTTTTGCAGGATAAGAAATGAGACAGTTTCAGAATGAATAAAGGGCAATTTTATTGTGCCTTGTGTTTCACACAAAACATTAATGTCAAGAATTTATATTTTACAGTGTTCAAAATTCGTCCTGTGAGATATTTTTGTTCCTCCCTAGATTTCGGCAGAGGTCTAGGTCATTTTTTTTAGTGGTAGACTGTTTATTTGTTTATAATACATGCACAAGGATCTTGGATGTGACTTTATAAAAAATAATTTTCCAAAGACATGGTTTCTATGTTTCTATGCAATTAAGGAGGGTAGCATTAAATACAAATGAGAGAAAAGCTCCAGGCTGAAAAAAATTTGATCAAGGGTCATCTACACTATTTAGAAACATACTGAATATCTTAGCTCTGCTCTAAGTACATACTTTGATGATGATGGTGATAACAATATACAATTATGTAGATTAGAGTTTGCAATGACCTTGAATTCTCTCTCTCTTTTTTTTTTTTTTTTTATTAATATAGCACCACTATGGAAGTAGCCATTGTAATTTGTATTTTACTTGTGATAAAACTGGCTCAAAGTCTTGTATCTAAGTAAGTAACATATCACTTGGACTTAGGAATTTTCAGTCCAAGTTCCTTACTGTATAAAAAATAAAAAATGAAAAAGTTCACATTACTAATATGAACCATCCATCCTGTTTGCAGTCCCTGAGAAGGCCAATGAACATTGAACATTAAAGAAAATGACTTGCCATTACAGTAGGATTTCAGAGAAAAACTGATTTTTCTCTCCCATATTCTGAAATAAAATCACTCAACCACTGATCTTGCATTTGTTCAAAGATTTAAAAGCAGTGTCATTAATGTGAACCACCACGTTTATATAAAGCTTCATGGACAAATCTTCCTCAATATCCTATTTCCTCTCCTTTCATTCTCCGGTATTACTTGTGTACATATTTCCTTTTCCAATCAGATAAGCCCTGATTACAGGGTCTATTTACTATCCTTGCATTGATGCCTAGACTATTGCATTTTAAGGAAGTATTCTAAGAACAGTATGGGGGCTTTCTCAAAGAGATCATTGCCTCTTTGTCATGTGCAGCTCAGGCTGCTAAAGCAAAAAACCGTATACTGTGCATCTTAAAAACATGCTTTGTTTTCTCACATACATGAAAGCTGGGAGCTGTATGATCAAAGGTTTCATATTTTTCAATAAAATAAAATAAATAAAATACTAGCAGTTAAAATGGTTACTATATATTTTAGATATTTTTTTCTCAGAATTTTGTAAGTTTGAACACATACAATTTTAACAACCATATAGAAATAGATCTTGCTTTTGTAACTGAAAAGCATTTAGAAAGTGAAGGTTTAAAGTGCATAAAGATACAGAATATAATTTACTTAGTTCATCTAGAGTGACAAAATATACATTTAATCATATTACTTTAGGCTTATTTTTTTAATAAAAGAAAAAAATATGAGACATAAAGTTCCCGTATCTTTGTTCTAATCTTTCATACCATCTCTTCTCAGGCAGTTCTCAGACTTATTTTTAACTATGTAATCTTACATATATGTATTAATAAAAGTATTCATTATTGCTTTAAAAACATCCCTAGGTAATAAATATAGGAAACTTACTTTCTTTCCCTTGTATATACTTTCATTTCTGCCCAAAGGTCTAAGACTCAAATCTCTCCTTTGATTCATTTTGGAATAAGAAGAAAAACAAGAGATAAGATATTCTGGCATCCAAAGAGACCTATCCCTAACAAAAGATTAAGGACAAGCTTCTTGACTGGTGTGGCTCAGTTGGCTGGGGGTCATCCTGCAAACTGAGAAGTCACTGGTCATCGTTCAAACCTGGGTTGAGGGCATGGAAGAGGCAACCGATAGGTGTTTCTCTCGCACATTAACGTTTCTCCCTTTCTCCCTCCCTTCCCCTTTCTCTAAATAAATAAATAAATAAAATCTTTTTGAAAAGGTTAAGAACGAAATATGTATTGAGAATGTCATGCAAAGTGAAATAATCAATTTTATTGTAATATTTCCCAACATGTTCTTTTCTAAAATATTATTTTTGTTTAATGTTTCCTAAAAAATTTCTCAAGAAAGTACTTTCCACAGTATTACTGTCTAGGAAAGTTATAATGCCCAGTAGGAAATTAAATACTCAAAGGAATTTTTCAGAATAGATGTGCTTTTTTTCCTTTATGCTAATATTTCCCAAATATACTGCCTTGGAGTCCACTACCCAAGTATCACAATTAATTTCTCAGGAAACCACCCCCCAAAAGAACATTATGAAGACTGCTTCCCCAAACTAAACCAAACTTCGGGCTCATTATAGTTGTAGTCACAAATATCATTCTCATGGATACTATTAATGTCCACATGATCCATTTGGCATTTAGAAAATACAACTCAAGTTTTGCCTAGAAACTTGGAAGCTCCATCAGCAGGCACCTTGCTTTCGGTTGCTTGCAGCATTTTATGGCCATACAACTAAACATTACCCACAAAATTGTGTCTAGACCAATGGCATTTATAAAATGTAATGGGTACAGTTTTATGTCATATGTATAAATCTAATAAAAATCTGCATATCCTAGACTTTCTCTTTTGCTTCCTGCTATTTGTGAATTGGTAGCAAGAATAACTTAGGTCCAAAGAAAATGATAGAGTTGTCTAACTGGACAAAGCCCATCAATGAACTTGTAGAAGAGCTTGCCTTTGATAAACTCTTATGGAAGAGAGAGAGATAAACATTAATGTAATGTGAGCCATTATATTTTGTGTCTCCTTGTTAAAGAAATTTTATCCTAAACCCTAATATTACAGTATATAATATTTAGTAATAATATTATAATATAACCTGATTCTTAAATTTCATCATTTTTTTTTCTTTTTTCCCCCCAATCTTGTATTCTCATATTGGGGAGCTAGTTTAAAACATTGGCTATAATAGTTTCCCTCCATATATTCATAGTTCTTTGCCATGTGACTTTGTAACTATACCCATTATTGTTTGAATGCATCTCTCTTTTGCTTACTAATATATGTTTTTTTTTTTTCCAGTTACACTTTTCATTCAATATCAAGAATACAGCAAGCATACTGGTTTAGGCATTCATATACTTTGCAAAGTATTCACCTTGGTACTTCCAGTACCCAATTGTGACCATACATGGTTATGACTATATTTTTTACTGTATTCCCCATGCTGTGGTTTACATCTGTAACTATTTTATAACTACCATTCTGTACTTCTCAAGCCCTTCATCATTTGACCCTAGCCCCCATCCTTCCTGACAATGATTCTGATATTATTCACTTATAAAAATGCACAGAAGGACCAGTAAAACATTATCTTTATTCTCCATGAAACCATCTAACTTAAATAGAATCAATAAAATTAAGATTTAAATAACACTTGTCATTTGTGTCATATAACTTTGGATGTTTAACAATCCTAAAGTAAGCACTAATCTGGTCTTTCTTTTAGATGTAATAATTTTAATCAACTTCAAATATTTCAAATTTCAATTAAATAATCTATATGACAAATCTAGCAATCACTAGAGTACTGGATCCTTTTTAATCTCCTAGTTAGTTACTAATACTATGCATCCTCTCTAATACTGTTGGTGGTATTCTCTAAGAGAAAGGCAGTAAAAATGATAGATAGTGCCCTTTTTAAACAAGGTTTACATCTACCACAGCTTTTCTATCCACTCATCTATTGATGGGCACTTGGCTGCTTCCAAATCTTGGCTGTTATAAGTAATGCTGCAAAGATCATAGGGGCACATATGTTCCTTTGAAGTGGTGTTTCAGATTTCTTTGGATATATTCCCAGAAGTAGGATCACTAAGTCATAAGGCAGTTCCATTTTAATTTTTTTGAGGAAACTTCATACTGTGTTCACAGTGGCTATACCAGTTTGCATTCCCACAATAGTACATTATGAATCCCTTTTCTCCATATCCTTGCCAGCACTCTTTTGTTGATTTATTAATGATAACTGTTCTGGTAGTTGTGAGGTAACATCTCCTTGTGGTTTTAATTTTCATCTCTCTGATAATTAGTGACATTGAGCACTTTGTATATGTCTATTGGCCATCTGTACCATGTCTTCTTTGCAGAAGTATCTATTCAGCTTCTTTGCCCATTTTTTAATTGGGCTGTTTGACTTCTGATGTTGAATTGTGTATGTTCTTTCCATATTTGGGAAAGCAATCCTTTATCAGACATGTCATCTTTGGCAAATGTGTTTTCCCATTTAGTGGGTTCCCTTTTTATTTTATTGGTGGTTCTGATAAGTGTATTAAAAAATACTGTGGTACAGCCCTGGATGGTGGCACAGTGGATAAGGTGCTGGCCTGCAAACCCAAAGGTCGCTGGTTCTATTCCCAGCCAGGGCACATAACCAGGTTGCAAGCCAGGTCTCCAGCCAGATCCGTAGCTGGAGACAGGTGAAAGGCACCCATACATTGGGAAAAAAAAAAATACTGTGGTACATTAACACAATGGAATGGTACCTATTATAAAAAACAAAAGAAAAAAGAAAAAACAGAGGCTAAGTGAAATAAGCCAGTCAAAGAAAGAAATATCATATGATATAACTGATATACATTTTGTTTAATGAACAAAATAAACTGATAAACTGACAAAATAGAAATAGATACATGGATACATGACTGATAGCTGTCAGAAGGAGGAGATGGAGGGGACTGGATGAAGGAAGATGAAGGGATGAGCCAAAAATATATATACACAACACATAGGCATAGACAATAGTGCAGTGATGGCCGGAGGGAAAAGACTAGAGAGGTTGGGTGGAGGTGGGCAGAGGAGGAAAAATGGGGAGAGAAAGAGATTTTGCTTTTAGTGACAGGTGCACAATGCAGCGTGTACATGAACAAATGATGTTTTATTGTACACTCAAAATATGTTTGGTTTTAGGAACCATTGTCACCACAATAAATTTAATTATTTTTAAAAAAGATTTAGAGGTATCACTCTTTTGCAATCAGTTTCCATCACCGGTTCCTCTTTTTATATTGTATTTATTATAGAGTAAATTTTGTCATTTTAGGGAAAATAATAACTAAGTCATCCTCATACAAAGTTCAGCTGGAACTTTTCAATTACATTGAAGTTAAATCCCATTCAGTCGTGAATGGGCTACTCTGTAAAAGTGTACTGTAAACTGTTACTTTGCCCAATAATATGTACTTGTTATGAGTATAAAATGAGATAATTACATGGAGTATTTACTAAATGGTAAACTAAATATTCTTAAAACATTATTCAAAAATGTCTTCATCACATTGTCATTGTTATCATCATCATTACATACAACTAACTGACTTCAGAAATCACGGTCCTTACTTTCATCCCAGCCCAAGGTTCTTGTTACATATTTTTAAATCCTTCCATAACTTACTCTCTCTTCCTATGTAATACTACATTTTTTTCACACACAGCACAAATCTTTTCTTTTCCAACAACACTGTATCAACAAGATTTTGTTTCTTCTCTTGTCCATTGATAGAGCTAATTTAGCATGTTTGCTAGTACCGCTACTTTTGGCTCTTCTTCACATTATATGTACATATATATGCTTTCAGCCATACCTATTTTAATTCTATAAACAATTTGTAGTCGGTACTGCATATAAACAGAAAAAAAAAAGAAGTATATTAATCTTAAGTGTATGGATGGATGAATTTTACCTAGCATACACAAGTAAAACAATTGTTTATATCAAGATGTAAATAATATCCAGTAGCCCACAGGGTTGCTGTCTCTTTCACTGGAATGAATGCTCACTTTTCTAACTCACACAAACATCGCTCAGCTTTGAAGCTGACATGTGAATCTTATTATTCTAGTATTTTTTAAGTGTTTGTTTTGGAAATAACTATAGATCCACAGGAGTTGCAGAGAAATGTACAGAGGGGTCCTATACACCGATTACCAAGCCTTCTTCAATTTAACATCTTGCATAACTATAATATAGTATCATAACCAGGAAATTGGTATTGTGCAGTGCACAGATTTCACTAGTTATATGTACATACGCTTAGTTGTGTGTGCGTGTTTTGTGATTCACTGCAATGAAATTACAGGCATAAATTTAAGTAACTGAAGCTGAAGGCATTGTGCTGCACCATCACCAGAAGCCTCCCTAGGGCTGCCACTAACAGCTACACCTGTGCACAATCACCTTTCTCATCTACCCTCGATTCCCAAGTCCTGGTAAGCAAAAATCTTTATCATCTCTGTACACTTGTTATTTTAATAACATTGTATAAGTGGGATTACACAGTAAGTGCCACTTCCAGATTTTTTTTTTTCATGCAGTGTATGAGAAAAACTTGATATTCATTCAAGTTGTGTGTGTAGCATTAGTTTGTTCTATTTTATTGTAGAGTTTTCTATGGTATGGTTTTACCAAAGTTTGCTTAACCATTCACTCATTAGAAAATACCTGGGTAGTTTCCCATTTTCAGCTGGGCATCTAAGTACAAATATAAGGGAATATATTCATTTCTCTGGGGTAAGTGCCAAGAGTTCAATTACAGGTCATTCAAGTTTATTTTGAGATATATTTTTAAAGAAACCACCCAAGCTTTTGTTCAGTGTGTCCATAACATTTTATATTTCCATCAGCAGTTTCTCCTCATTCTTGGCATCATTTGCATTATCACTGTTTTTGTTAACTTTTGCTGTCAATTTGACTTCGATTGAGGTTTTAATTAGTATTTTCATAATGACAAATGGTGTTGAGCATATTTTGCATAGTTGTATTCTCTTAAATGAAATGTACATTCATATTTTTTTCTTGTTTTTAATTGGACTGTTTAATTGAATGTTGAGTTTGGAGAGCTTTCTAACTATTTCAGATACAAGTCAGGACAGTGTGGTAGATACAGAGTGATAGGTATTGTAGGTTAATTAAACAGAATAGAGAATTCAGAAATAAAGTCATAAAACATATGCCCAACTGACAAGTTGGCAACTTAATGGGGAAGGGATAGACTTTTTAACCAAGTGTGCTAGAGCAAATGGATATCTGCAGGTAAAAAACAAAAAGTATATGAACCTTGACCTAAATCTCATACTTTATACAAAACTTAATTCATAGAGTTCATGAAGTTAAATGTAAGTCTAATTGTAATGTTTAGAAAAGAAACATTGGTGCAAACCTTTAGGACTTGGAGCAGACAAAAATTCTTAGACTGGACACTAAAAGCATGATTCATAAATGTTCAAAAACTGGACCTCAAGAAAATGATATGCTTTTGCTCTATACAGGTTTTTGTTAAGAGGACAAATAGACAAACGAAGGACTGGGAATAAATTCTTGCAAATAATTCTAACATTTTTTAAGAGCAGGAATCATATTTGTATCTCTTCCTCACACTTCATCTAAAATATACCTAAATATAAATAGAACATAGTAAGTTTGGGAATATCTGCTGAGATAAAACTTGAAAGTTGATTGATAGAAATACTATTTTTCTCTGACTAGACCCTTCTGCCCCCCATCTTCTCCATCCTTCCCTCTGGTCATTGTCAACCTGTTCCTTGTTTTCATGCTTCTGGCCTAGTCAAAGAACATGTATAAATGACCCACGGACATGGACAACAAGGTGGGGATTGACTGTGGGGGTGGGTTGGTAGGTGGGGCATTGGACAGAAACTGGGGATAAATTGGGACAAGTGTAACAGAACAGCAATACAATCTTAACAATGAAATATTATTTTTCTACTTTGGTGTCAAGAAGGGCACATCAGTATAGAAGTACAAGAGCAAAAGTTAGATGTGGTATTATAAATTTATGAAAGAAAATGTAAAATGTTTCTGAGAGCTCCAATTTCCTATGGCCCATGTTTAACACAGTATTTCTGTGAAAATGATGTGCACTGTTTACCATGCTCAGGCCACACTCTAATGTTCTCATTGACAAGTGTAACTGATTGCTGTGGAAACACTCTTGACAGGGCTCAGACTGTTGGCTTTACAAAATGTGAGTGTCCTACCACAAGACTGCTTCAAATATTTGGGGAAAAAGTACCATTCTCCCTGAAAAGTCCTTTTAGGTATACCCTAGCTATCAAATGTCAATACAGCTGACAAAGTGGCCAGCAAACTTCAGGGATAGATATCACATGGTGATTATAAAAATTTACAGCTGTCATCTCAAATGAGAATATTTCCCATGGGTGCGAAAGTAAAATATGAGGACTAGCTGATAGGACATTCAACTCTGGCTTTTTCTTTCGGAATCTAAGATCACAGAGATGTGACAATGTGATCCATAATGTTCAACAAAATGTTCACCAAGATTTAGAACTTAATATTGAATTTTTCAAAATATCTTTCTAATATAAGACAGAGTTTTTAAACTATGTTGAAAGAACAGGTAATGCTGTTAATTTGAAAAGATAAAATTAGAAAAATGTATTTTACTTAGCATGATGCATTTCTAAACAATAAATTGTTTTCCAAAGTACACATTAATTGTAGCATAGGTATTCCTATCATTTAAAGGTGCCTTAATTTGAAGGTAAGAGTGAGGTCATTAGTTTTTCAGTCAGGTCTAGCTAGGACTTTTGAGAAAAGCAGGGCTATGGCTCAATTTTGATTCAATACTTACATATCTCTAAAGGGAAATATAATGAGTCATTTTATTGATATAGTTGTTTGGGAACATATCTTTATCAAGATATCTGGATGAATTAAGCACTTTTTTAGTAATAATTTGTCTGGGTATGGATAAAGGCATGGTTAATGTAGGATTGTTTAATTTAGTACAGTATGTGGATCAGCAGAAAATACAACTTTCTAAAAGTGAAGCAAAGAATGAACAATAGACACATAAAGCATGTTTCCTATATCACAAATTGCTCCCTCAAGTTATACCACTGACAAATGTATGAGATCAATCTATGTTCTTAGTACACAGCTTTGTAATCTAATCACTACCTCTCTAGTTCAACACTTGATTATTTCTCTCAGACATGAGACATGTGCTAACTGATTTTCTCTGTTCTTAGGTTCCTTCCATCACACCTACTTTACCAGGTTAACTTTTCTAAATCACAGTACTGATTGTAATATTTAAATATCACAAATTTGACTATCATGTAAAGCCGTGCAAGTTTAGTATGAAATTCAAAGTCTTTGGCTCTTTGGCCTCAATTTATGATTAGAGAAATATTTTACAGTCTTTTCTATCAGTTATCCAAATGAATTGGATATGCCAGACATAGTACCCACTCTTATTGCAGACTCTTTTCAATAGTATTTCTCTGTTGACATTTTCTGCATATTAAACTTGGATGCATATAGAACACTGCAGAAGCCACTTTTACAATATATAGGAAAATATCCAATAAACCAGAATATACATCATGACCTCATTAAGAATAAGAATCTGGTAAAAAGTAATTATATTTCTCAAAAAATTTAATTTGGAAAACATTAATTAGATGAATTAATTGCTAAAATATGCATACTTAGGAGTCTTGAATCAGACCTTAGGCCATGAGTGGTGAAGGTTAGAGAAATTATAAGGAGATAGAATATGGAAATAATTAGAAGCAAGGGGAACACTGCACTACACCACAGTTACAAGGAAGGATTGTAAGAGGGGTGTTAGCAGGCATGATAAGAGGATGCTATCTGGAGGTAAAATCAGTAAGAATTTAGCAGCATGAAATGGCTCTATAGAAAAGGAATTAATTCTGTACAACAGCGTTGTCAGTCAGAGGGGATCTACCTTGACTCTAGTACTGGTAATTTCTATGTAGGTGATTTATTTCAATTTTGTTAGGTTGGTTAAGAAATTATCTTTTCCAGTCCCATAAAATATGTATGCCTTTTTGGACATTTCAAGGTAGTTCTAGAGATTCTGGCTATGTTTTTTGATGCCCATGAGGTGCACAAAAATGGTAAGGATGCCAAAGAGTGTCTAAGCGCCTACTTGGAAATCTGTCCATTTCTAAAGTCACTGTGTCACGAGCAATCACAGAAGTTAGGCCATTCTAAGTTTATTTCTAAAATTTAGTGTTAGTGTTATTGTCCATTTAGCAGGCTTAGAGCAGGTTTGATTTAGTAGATTTCAATGTTTTGTTTGTTCTTTAAAAAATAACTTTTATAAATCAGGTACAAACCAAATGCTACTACTACAATGATTACTTTAATTACCTAATTAAGAAAATATAGTATATTAAAAATAGTCTGTGTATTATTTTTCCCTTTTAAGCCCTTGGTTCAAGAATCTTTGGATGACTCCAAAATGTAGAGTTCAGTGATATCCTTTATTAGCATTATATCTGCATCAATTATCTAACTAAAAATATTTTCTATATAAGAGCTATAAAGAGTAGCAGTCAAATGACATTAACCAAAAAACAAATCAATAAAGGACAACATATACAAGTGCAAATATCTCATGTTTGCCTAGCTTCTCTGTTTATTTTTGTCTATCTCCTTATTTTTAAACACTGGCAAAAATAATATTTTTATTATAGCTAATGACAGCCATTGGATAAATATGATATTACTGTCTCAGTATTATACTATTCCAAATTTATAAAAGTTAATTAAATAAACCTAAAAGTACAACAAAATTAATGACAGAAATTATTTTATATTTTAAGATATGATTCATATACTTCAAATGGAATATTTTTCTGTATCTATTTTTAAATCATTTTCTGTAATTCTGCAAGCACTAAGACTCAAACTCCAACTTCCAGGTTGAATTATGACAATTTCTGGTTATATATTTTATTCCTATTACATTTATATGGTACCTTTCGTATTTAAAAAATTAATGTCTAGCTACATCATATCCATTCTTACCCTTTTTGTTCTAACATGAAACATAAAATTCAGCAAGTGATAGCTATAAACTGTTTCAAAGTACATGACATTTTTGGTTAATTAAAGATAAGCAACTGATTCTTTGAATTTTCCCTCACTGACATTTGGACAGGGAGCAAAATCATATCTCTATCCCCTTTCTCTCTAATGTCAGAAATTGTTATTTCAAATCAACATGCATTTCTTCCTTAAGGCCTAGATATACTGTGTTGGAGGAGTAAATTGGACAACCTGTTTCTCTCTTACTCATTTGGTTTTAGCTTAGGAAGGAAAAAAAAAAAAAAAAAAGATAATCCCATAAAAATTGTGGCTGTAGTAGATAATCTTCATAGTAGTAAGGATGATGGTGATGTGATGGTATATATTCACTGCAAAGAGGTCAAACATAACAAAGGGCACATGTTCCTTTACTGTAAGAAAAACATAAACCCTCACTGGTGGCTTTACTGGATAGGTGCCGGACTGTGAACCCAAAAGGTCACTGGTTCAATTCCCAGTCAAGGCACATAACCAGGTTGCAAGTCAGGTCTCCAGCCAGATCCGTAACTAGAGGCAGGTGAAAGGCAACCATACATTGATGTTTCACTCCCTCTCTGCCTCTCTCCCTTCCCTTCTATCTGAAAGTAATACAATCTTTAAAAAAAAGATAACATAAAAAAATTTAATTGTATGAAAGTGATTCCACCTATTATTACAGAATAATGATGTGGGAGTATCTTCTCTTATCTTCCAACTCCTATTAATGCACCAAGCTATAAAGGTAAGATTACCATCAGATATCTCAAGAATTTTCCTTTGCAGCTTTCTCCCTTGTGGTTCTGCTAGACTCTTCTGGAGGCTAGAAAAGCATATGGACTCTTGGGTAGAGGCTATGCCTCCTATATTACTTTGATGATACTCAGAATGCCTTTGTCTGGCTCTATGGCAACTTGCCAATGCCCAGGGATAAATTCCAGTAAAATTTCTAGACAGCTGTGCGAGTATACCTTAATCTCTTGTTTCCCTTTATTTTTAAAACAATAAAATAATCAATAACTATAAAGCAAAAATAAAGCTTACCTCAGGTATCAACTTCAAACATAAAATGTTGCTATCCAAGTATCCGAAACAGTAAACAAAATTCTCTTACCTAAAGGAGAATGGAATTCAATAGAAGGGGATATTTAAAGCTGACATCGTATCATTTCTGCAACTAAAAGATGCATGTACCTCAGCAATTAAATAGAGGACACATTTTCAACACACCACTAATACTTTTAACAGTATATATCTAATGGATAATGGATATATTAAAGGACTAGTTCTAGGGAAAACTTATGCTATAAGAAATTTCTTCTTAGAAAGGCAGTCTTAATGGACAAAGTTACTTTGCAATAGAGTATCTTAAGTTCAAATAAAGAAAACTCTCAATATCACATAGAGAATATAGACAATAATGTTTGTAATAACTATGAATGTTGGTTATTAGAGGAGTACTAAAGTTATCAATGTGATCACTTGGTAAGGAAGTAAATGTCTAATCACTCTCTTGGCCACCTTAAACTAATAAAATTTTGAATGTGGACTGTAACTGAAAAATTAAAAAATTCTCAATATCCTCATCTGAACCATAGTATGTGGCATAATGTACATGATTAAAAACCTATGTACTGACTACACTTATTGAATAAAATATATTTAAAACTGTATACCAAAATAGGTTGAATCTACAAAGTGGAATATTTTTATCATTATAATAAGACAATATAAACTAAACTAAGTATTTTTTAATGATATGGTTAGGAAAAATTCCAAATTATAAAATTAAAAAAGTATATATATTTTAAATACTAAAATAAACAAGTTCCATGGACCAAAACATAAAATTTGGTAGGACATATCTCTAAAAATGTTATGCTAAATTAGAAAGTACTGCAATCATCCACCATCTGGTGATTGTTTATATAATGAATTATACAGGGATCTGAGCATTTCTATTGGGATTTAATGAGTTAGTTAGAAGGAACAAGGATGCACAAAATATTCGCCACAAGTATTATAATTAAGGAGTGTTCCGTTTGATGCAATAGAGGTTACAGGCATGTGCATAACAATACTAAAATGCAATTCAACTTTAGCTACAGCTTTGTGATTTGCATAGCTGCTACCTCATTCATGTTTTGGAGCCAATGTCTTTCACAGAAGTTTGTGTGTGAGAGAGAGCTGAGTGGGCTAGATATTCAGGGGAATGTTTTAAGAACTATGAGATTCTGCCCTGGATGATGGCACAATGGAAAACGTGCCAGGCTGCAAACCCAAAGGTCACTGGTTCAATTCCCAGCCTGGGCACGTACTAGGTTGCAAGCCAGGTCTCAAGCCAGGTCCCCAGCTGATGGCAGGTGGAAAGCAACCGTACATTGATGTCTCTCTCCCTCTCTACCTCTCTCCCTTCCCCCCTCTCTAAAAATAATAAATAACATCTTAAAAAAAAAGAACTATGAGATTCCACTTTGAAAAATTCTAGTCAAGAGTAAGTGACAATCTAAAGTTAAATAAATTGGTTTTGACAAGATTATAAAGATAAGTTTTCAATGTTAACACAATGACCACTTACGCAAACAATAATTTATTACATATACATTTTGTTCACTTTATCTTTTCTGTGCCAAAACACAATTTTTCATTTTTTTCTAATTAATTTCTTAACAAGAAAGCAGTAAATTTGACTGTTTCTCTGCATTATTTGAGCTTCTTTCACTTTATGTTCTTTGTTAAATGTTAGAATTAGAAACTATTTACCCACAGAATAACTGAAAAAATTAATACTGCTCTCTTTTACTATCATTGCAATTATAGAATAAAAAAATGAATAGGTAAATTTTCTGTCAAATTTCTCAAGACATCTTAAAATAACTGGCATAAAATGTATTGGTTTCTCTCCAATCTATCAGTCAAGTCAATGACAACTACAATATCCTTTAATATTTTTTTCTGAGCAATCAAACATTACCCATAAGGTAAAAATTGTTTCATTTTTAAATTATTTACTTTCTTCAAAAACTGCTCTTTTCATAAGTGCAGCTACTTAGTTCAACAGGGAAAGGAGAAGACACGCATATAGATAAGAAAATGGTTATTAAAAATAATTGGAACAGTGGAATCAAGTTTTTCATATAGGACAAATGTATGGATTATTGTGAATTAATTGACAATGTGGAAATATTAAATATTACTATGTGTCTATATGTTTGTTTCATTCTGACTCATAATCATTCATTCATTCATTCATTCATTCATTCATTTTATACATAGCATATAGAGTGGTCTCTTTCCCTCAGGAATTTCTTCCATGAACAAATAGGAGTTCCAATGTAATTTCATGAATACCATTGAGGCAAAACATTGCATTGTGAGCATTATGAGTTTGGAATGAAGATCTGAATTGGGGGCAAGAGAGTAAAATGATAGAACTGCTTGCTTCTGAATGGAATATATTATTAATTGAGTTTCATTTAGACATAACATGGTCTAATTAAAACTGTTTAGTAGAGAATTTTCTTCCATAGTACTTTATAAGCAACTGTTGCTTTCTAAGTGTGTGTGTGTGTGTGTGTGTACAACTTCAGTTGTTTTATATTTAACCAGGGAAGAAAAGCTATTTCAATATTTTTCTCTCTTTTGCATTACACTGGAAAGGAATAATCATATTTGATTTTAGATAAATCTGATGCCTTGCTGAGCATCAGTATTTCCAGTTAGCCACACATGTGTAAAACAAACAAATCTATGTGCACATTTACACTTGTCTGATTCTAGAATTAAAGATAGAGTCAGCCAGAGGAAAATTTGTGATGAGAGATAAAATTGTATATTAGCTCATCTAGTTTCTTCTGTTTGCTTTCAGAATGAAATGTCTCTTTGCTGAGCTTTGACAATCCTTTCTCCATCCTCTCTCCCAGTCATGAGATCTGACGACATATTTATTGTACAACTGGTAGTTTGAGTTTTAAAATGAAAGAGCATCAATAAAATAATGAGCAAAAAACTGCTGCTTTATTCTGTAGCCGAACATATTCACCAACTATGCAATTAATAAAACTAAGAAATATTGTCTCAAAACCTGTCTTGGATAAACAGTCATGGAAGTGGACTTAGGAAACCCTAAGATTGTTGCAAAGATTGTGTGTTTAAGAAAAGTTATAGACACCATAGCCCTGAAATTATCCTTCTCTTAGTCCCTAAAAATTGCCTTGTATTATGAAGTACAATAACACTAAATCTTTATGACTGTTAGTACATAAATGAGGTCCCTGTTATAACAACCCTCTTTACTAAGCAGATTTCTTAAAATGCAACCTGCCTCTCACTGATAGTCCTATTGACCCAGGTCAAGATGTGCTAAAGCTCAAAAGTACTTTTATAATAATATTAAAAGATGATTTGTCTTTTCCACTATGTTGGCATGCACTGATAAAGAAAAAAAAAGTGACTAAAACTGCTGGTGGCTTAATACAAATCAGGGCAGTGGCCCCAAGCTGTAGTAGTTGTTCTTGTGTTCTCACTATCAGCAAGTTTAAAAAAAAAAAAAAAAAAAAAAGCTGTTTCACTTGAGAGTGCCCTTGTTGAAAGAGAAAAAATAATTGTGCTTACCATCAACCCTTGAATAAGTGTTTTTTTTTTTTTCAATATTCTGTGTGACAGAAGGGCAAGTGCAGGTAAAGCACTTCTTATCATAGGTGAGGATGACAGCCATTTTGAAGATAAGTTCTTTTGGGATTAGGAGACCTATCAGGTAAAAATAGCCCTTTTTTATTTTTATTTTTTAACAGAACAACATTTTTGTTTGAGAAAACAACTGGCAGACAAACTGTAATTATTCAGATGTGGGTATTCAGCTGACATATTCTGAAAAAAAGAAGAAAGAAATGAGTTTCTCTATTACTAAAAAAAATTATAATGTTTATTGCTAACAATAAGATTCTAGCTTTCAAGGGAAAACTAGATTTGGGTGAAACTGTGTCACTGGGTGATTGAACGATTTCTGATGTTTGCAGTCTTTTTGAATGAGAGCAATGGTGGTAAGAACAATTTTTTTGATACAATGAATTGTGTTAAAATATGGAGGATCTATATAATTCAATAAAGCAATGTTTTCCATATGACCAATTCTCGATATTGCATTGCATAAAGTTAAAAAATGAAATGCCAATGCAATATGTAATACAATTATGCACAAGGAAATGATCCAGTCACAATATAAGATATGTTGTTGAGAAAGATGGAATTCTCTATGATATTTAAAATTTGGGGTTGCACATTGCAACAAGCCTTTAAGAAATTCACACTTCTTAAGTGTTAATAGAGCAGCAAAGAGAACTTTTGATAATTATCTTTAAAATATATTATAACACACCTCCCTTTTCCTACTACCAGTCTGTATGAAGCCAAGTTATTTTCAGATATTTCAACCAAAAACCCATCATTGGGTATTGAAATGCAGATGTAGTTATATGAAACCAACTACCTTCTATTAAGACACATTTTAAAAGTTGCAAAAATTTGAAACATTGCTTTGTTACTCATCTTGTTTATTGCTTAAGGATATATTGCTATTTTACATAACTATTTTTATTTATGGTAACACATAATGGGTTGATTAATATCTTTAATAAGTTATAAATCAACATTTTAAATCACTTAGTTTTTGATATAATATCAACAGATATAACTAACCTACAGATACAAATTCTCTTTGAGGTCCTCAAAAATTTTCCAAAGTATGGAGTCCTAAAAACAAATATTGTGAGAACTGCAGCTTAATTATATCTTCACCTTTATAGAACCTATTAGTTTGTCTTCTTCATATTTGACCTGAAGCTAAGTAGTTCACACTAAAATTTTCCAGTAAGATATGACTTTATTTTTACCTTTCATGTGTGAATTTTATACATTTAAACATGTAATTTAAAGCAAAGAATAATATTATGTGATAATCTTATAATTTACAAATCTTAAGTCTTATTAAGGATTTTTATTTTTAACTTTGGGTAAATAACTTAAATTTGTTACATTTCAGTGTCCAATTATAAAAACTGCCTGCACTATTCTTATGAAAATGTAATGTGCCAGGAGAATTAATTAAGAAATATCTGTCAAATAGCTTTTCATCTGTAGGTTCCACTGAAATGCTAAAGGATAATAACAAGATTCACTACCAGTGACACATAAGAGAAATGGATAATGAAAGTATTAAGAGGATGTGGAAAAGCAAAAAATCATTATAATTTAAGATCCTGCATATTATTTTATTCCCAGAGGAAATGGGTCCTTTCGCAGTGTGCAGGAAAAAGAATTTCAGGACCCCTCACATAGGAGGAGTTTTAAGCGATAGTGGAAAGATTTATTAGAATGGAAAGTGACAAGACACCCTTAGAGAGGCAGAGAGTGGGCAGGTCCTCTGAGCAGTGGCTGC
Organism: Noctilio leporinus; assembly: GCA_004026585.1. NCBI lineage: Eukaryota > Metazoa > Chordata > Mammalia > Chiroptera > Noctilionidae > Noctilio > Noctilio leporinus. Next base: position 23,097 of record PVIW01008949.1, read on the forward strand.
ATGGACCCATGTTTTCTCCTATCTCCTGTTAATCCAGGAAAAGGTTGCTGGCTGCCACTTAGGGTGGCTGTAAAGCTCCATCCTGTCTAATTGACTAGATAAGATGTTTTTTTTTTTTTTTGCATTTGGTGGAACAATGCAGATTAATCCCAGGGAGTACTGGAAGTTAACCAGGTTTAATTATATCTGTCCGATTCCATTAGTTCCCTTCTCTTTTGTTAATAACTAAGTACCTACTTGGACATTAACTCCTCAAGAACTCTGGACTGTGATGGACAGAAATCTTTGGGGATAAAATTAAATAATGAAATTATATTGCATGTAAAATTTTCCTAATTGCAGGAACCAAAGTATGTAAGTCACCTTCCAAGAAAAAGTAGCAGGAAAACTCACTACATAAACAACAGTAAAAATAAAAACCATCCATAAAAATACCAGGGATATTTAGAAAGAAACTTCCTTTCTATAGAGGAAACCTTTTATAATTTTCATATGTAAAGTCTACATTGCAATTAAATAGAACATACTTAAAGAATTCTAATTTAAAACAATATCCTATTAATATTTGTTGAGCTTTATTATTTTTAATTTTTCATATTATAGACATTTTAACAGCCAGGTATAAACCCAGCACTATTTCGCTAGGAAAAAGAATAGAAGGATAAACTAGAAATAAATTTTTCAACTGGCAGATTGTTAACCCCATGGTAATCAAGTTAATAAATAGGAGTCAGACTAGGTTTATGATCAGATTGCTTCAGATAACTTTATAAAATATATATGATATCTAAATTTGTAATAATTTAACCAGTTGTCATTTAACAATTATATCCCTATTCAAAAATAACCTCTAAACCACCCAACAGGAGATAAAATGATTGGAAAGAAAACTCCTTACCAGGCCACTCAGTTAACTGCTACATTTCAAAACTCAAATTGGGCTAATCATGTCCTGTAATATCTGAAATATTTCATTCCCTCCCTCCTCCTAGTTAAAGTAAAAATAATTCTTAATTTTGAAATTTTGAATAACAAATAAGGGGAAATATACATTCTTACGCTTTTCCACCTTCACCTTTATTTACCTAAATTCAGATGCCCAGATAAATTTGTACAAAGGAGACTATGTCATCCATTGAAGTGGGAAAAATGAAAATATAAAAAGTTTTATGTAAATGATGATAATTTAAGACAAGAACATCTTTTAAAGCACAAAAAAAGAATGAGGGGGATGAATTTTATATTACTTTGAGTTAATTTCCAATTAACTTTAAATTTAGGCATCTAGTATATACAACAGTGATGATTTCAACAATTTGTGTTTGGAAGGGGCTTTTTTGATTACACCACACAGCCTCATGAAAATTTTATTTCTTGTTTGTTTGTTTGTTTGCCTAATAAGATTTCCTCAACACCAAATTCAAGAAAAGTGAAATAACCATTTTTCTCATTATTGTTACATTATACCACTAAACAGAGAATAAGTAGAAATAATAACATAGATTTTTAGAGAATGTGAACGTCAAGTGTTAAGCAAAAAAACTTTCATAATCAAAAGCTCTTCTAAAATAAAAGTCTTATTGAGCCAAACACTAGCCAGAAAAGGGCCAGGTCCTGGGGCATAAAGTCTAAATCACCAGCCTCAGGCTAATCCCTGGTCCTGGAGTTGAAGGGCTCTTTGATGAAAAAAGATCAGTAAAGGAAGATGTACTTTGTTTTGAAAGAATTTACATTGACTATAGGTAAAGGAGGTTGGAGAAGGGAAAGCAGAACTAGTCCTGGAATAGTTGCAGCATCTGTAAGCAAGAGTTGGCTCCTATGGATTGGTGGTGGGCAAACCTGAAAAGTTCATGCATAAGCAAGGAGCAGAGACAGGACACAGGGTAGTCAGTGGTACCTGACTATTCTCTTTAATCTTGGAAATAGCCACCTGGAAGTTAATTCCAAGTTCCAACAGGCTCTCAGAAATGCGAGCAATATTTTCTTGGCTTTGCTCTGTAGTTGTTAACGGATCAGCATCTCTTGTCTCTTCTGTCTGCCCTCCAGCCTGCTGCAATTTAATTTAGGGCATTTCAGACTTTTATTCTTGTTACAAATAAAATGCAGAGTTTTTGATGCTCATTTAGTAATAAAACAGCCACACACACACATAAACACACAAAAAAACCACCTTAATATACAGCAATCACTATTCTATAAATAAATGATAAAAAGAAACAGATTTTTGAGTTGGTGGTCAGCATGTAGAGAAAAAAATCTTTTTATTTTTATTTTGCAATTAGGTAGTAAGGAATCATAAGCATATTTATTGTAATTATTATACTTCCATTGTGTGCTATGCTAAATGTTGAGAAAAAAAGGATAAAACATCTTGTAGCTTAGGTATGTAAACAAATAAAATGAAGCTAATTGCCTTACTTGCGGTGGTGTCCCAAAGGAAAAGAAGTAAAGTGTACCTTATTTAACAAACAGGTTCAATTTAGTATCTATGTGCATGTCTGTATGCATATGCACAGGTATATATTTATGTAGATGTATGTATGTTCTTTGCCATTGTGAAGTTAATTTAAAGATGAGGTGTAATATGCAATTCCATAATCTAGCTGAAGTATTCTTATTTTACAAAAAAGGGAGAGAGCTGTCTTTGTTGGTTGTCTTTTAATATTTTACTATCCAAATATACATGTGGTTGAACTATTGAAACAGTTTATGCTTTTTAAGTACAAACCATTTTGGACAATAATCAAACTTGTTCTGTTCCTATATTATAAATTGAGTCATTTCTCTGTTTTCACTAGATGTGTATGTGGATTTTGAACACCTAAAATAAGATGTATCTTGTGTAACTTGGAAGTTAATTTTTAATTTAATTTTATATACTTTCTGTTTATATTTAAGTAGCTGTATGTAGCTTGTGGCTTCCCTATTGTACTGAAAAACAATACAAAACTTCTTTCTACAAATAACTTTTAAAGTAAAAAAGTTTACTTAAACTTTTTTTTCTGATTCATCATCATCAGATAAATAGATTTTACTATCACACATATTAAAAAAGAAAGCCGTTACTCAATATCAAATTGTAATTTGATATTGTAAGCTCACATACCAGAGTAATTTTAAAATGGATCAAAAACTTAAATATTAGATCCAAATCCATAAAATCCTAGAAGGAAACATAGGCAGCAAAAATCTCAGCTATTGCTCATAGCTATTTTTTATCTGATATATTTCCCCAGGCAAGGGAAATAAAAGAAAAAGGAAACAAGAGGGACTATATCAAAATAATTTTTTTGCACAGCAAAGGAGATCATCAATAAAATAAAAAGACAACTTACAAAATGGAAGAACATATTCATTGATCATCTGATAAGGGATTAATATCCAAAATTTATAAAGTACTTAGAAAACTCAATACCAAAACCAAAACAAACAACTCAGTAAAAAAATGGGCAAAGGACCTGAATAAACACTTCTCCAAAGAGAACATACAGATGACCAATAGACATAGGAAAAGTCAGTGTCAGTGATCATCAGAGAAATGCAAATTAAAACCACAATGAGATACTATCTCACACCTATGAGAATAGCTATCATCAATAAAATAACAAACAACAAGTGATGGCAAGGATGTGGAGAAAGGGGAACACTTTTGCACTGTTGGTGGGAATGCAGACTGGTGCAGCCACTGTGGAATGCAGTGTGGAGATCCCTCAAAAATTAAAAATAGATCTGCCTTTTGACCCAGGGATCCCACTCCTGGGAATATATCTGAAGGAACCCAAAACACTAATTCAAAAGGACATAAGCACCCCTATATTCATTGCAGCTTGTAGTGCTATTTACAATCACCAAGATGTGGAAATATCGCAAGTGCCCATCAACGGATGAGTGGACAAAACAACTGTGGGACATTTACACAGTGGAATTCTACTCAGCCTTAAGAATAAAGAAAATTTTACCCTTTGCAAAGGTATAGATGGTCCTGGAGAACATTATGCTAAGTGAAAGTAAGCTAGTCAGAGAAAGACAAATACCACATGATTTCATTCACATGTGGAATCTAATGATAAACAGAACTAACAAAATGGAGACAGATTTATAGATAGAGAGCAGATGACAGCTATGTGGCAGAGCAGGGTGGGTTAGGGGGTGGAGGGACTGAGCAAAAAGGGAAAAGGACTCATGGACACCGACAATAGTGTGGTGATTGCTGAGGGCGGGGGCATAAGGGGACTAAATGGTAATGGTAAAAATATCATCTAGATCAATTTTTTGAGAAAAAGAAGGAAATTCTTTAGTATGCAACAACATGGACGAGCCTTGAGGAAATTATGTTAATTTAAACAAGCCAATCACAGAAAGACAAACAATGCATGATTCTGCTTATATGAATCATCTAAAAGCCAAATTAATGGAATCAATGAGTGTAATAGCGGTTGCCAGAAACTAGAAATTTCTAATGAATAGGCATGAAATTTCAGTTGAACAAGATGAATAAACTCTAGAAATTTGTATAGCATTGTATCTATCATCAACAAAAGTGTATTATGCCATTACATAGCTTGAAAGAGTAGATACCATGTTAAATGTTCTCAGCACAATAAAATACAATTTAAAACAAGAAAAAACCAAAGAATCATTTACAGTCACTGTTTCAACCCTTTTGCATCTTATTTTTTTCCCGAACCACTCCAATCAATTTTCAGTTCTCAAAAACTGTCTTTGAATAAGGTGAACGTGACTGCTGGTTTGCAAAGTAAAAGGTTTTTTTCCTCCTTGCTCTCATCTTAATCAACTCCTACCCGACAACCAACATAACTGAAGTACTCCCTACCTTCACTGAGTATCTATGATTCACTTTTCTGATTTTCTTTTAACCTCATTGTATCTTTTTTTTTTTTTTTTTTTTTTGTGTGTGTATTTGAAGCCTGTTCCTCTCTCCACCACTAATGTTAGTGTTCCTCAAATCTCAGTCTCGTCCATCTTTTACTTACCTAGATGTTCTCTCAATGATCTCATTTATTACAACAGATTTACATAGTAAACAGCATCTATACCCAGGTGACTGCAAAACTTAACATCTGCTTGCACTTTTGTTCACTTTATATTTGCTTCTTTCCAGATAACCTTTCTTTAAAAAATAAGTGAAGGAAATTGTATTAATCCAGCTCCTAAAACCATTCTGTGTTTTTCCATTGCTATCAGAAAATGCGAACATTTTTTATCAGCTGACACCTGTCTACACTTCTCTGAGGCTAGCGTGCACCTTCTCTCAGGTGCAGGCAACTGGCTTGATTTGCTTTCTCACCTGTGGGAAACTCTTTCCCACCTTAGAGAATCTGTGGCGTTGGGACACTCTTGTCACACAGAGCTGGGAGAGCTGGCCTCTTCATTCGTTCATGTGTTATGACGATGGTCACTCAGTAGGGGTGCTATCTCAGGTCAGCCAAATAGGAGAGTCTCTAGTCCAATCCCCGTTTTGTTTTTCTCAGAGCCCTTACTATCTGCAATTATTGTATCTATTTATTTGTTTATTGTCTTCAGTACACGTTATAACATCAACTGCATAGGGTTGTTGTGAAGAATAAAATAGTTAATATAAGTTACAGGCTCACAAAAGCACATACTAAATACAGTAAGAATAGGTTTAACTATTCTTTTTTTAATAAAGAGGTCATTTTATTAATCATATTAAACTTTGATTATACCTGTATTTTTCAGTTTAATTACAATTACTATTTTTTGCTTGTCACATTTTAATGGGGTTGGTGAATTCCAGTTGGCCAAGAAACATGGTAAATATGGCAAACAAAAATCTCTATTGCTTTTCAGTGGTTTTTAAAAAGATTTTATTTATTATTTTTAAAGAGGGGGAGGGAGAAAGGCTGAGAGGGAGAGACACATCAATGTATGGTTGTCTTTCACCTGCCTCCAGCTACAGGCCTGGTTGGAGACCTGGCTTGCAACCTGGTTATGTGCCCTGGCTGGGAATCGAACCAGCGCCATTTGGGTTCATAGGCTGGTGCCTTATCCATTGTGCTACCAGCCAGGACTCAGTGTCATTTTCACTACTCAATATATCGTCTTCCAAATATATAAACCTGTTATTGGAGAAACATTGGCTCTTTGCACCAATGAAGTAAAGAATTAGAGTAGTGAGCCTATTAGCATGCACACACAATTTATGAATGAATGAGAGAGCAAATATAAGGGAGACCGAAGGCCAGGTGGGTAGGCTTTCCCTTGTGTGGCCAGAGGCTGGGGCCAGAGGGCCAAGGGTACCAAAAGAGTGAGCCCTTTGTCCTGAGGATTTACATAGTTGGCGGGATAGGGGTGAAGAAGTTATATATGGATTAACAGGTAAAGTTGGTGCCAGCTTTCCAGGACTGGAGCATGGATACCTAAAGGTGTTAATGGGCTTCTTTCTTTGGGCACTGTGGGCCCTTTCCTTCCTTCCGGTCTTGTGATGTAAACAGTTTCAAAGGCTTTCCTTCCCAGGTAGTGGAAACAATACATAAAATTTCAAAGGACTTTTCTTTTCTCATGCTAGCATAGTGTTTCCTGTGATATTGGAACACCTGGCAATATTATGGGTCCAGGCCCAGGACTGCTGGGTTAGCAGGTGAGAGATAGCTTCCTCTGCTTCTCATTCTACTGTAACATCTATAAACATTTAAAGCCACTTTATTTTATTTAAGCTTCAATCACCATTGAAAAAGAGGTGCAATAACTTGAATAGGAAGACATGGTTTTCTCCCATGGTAAACTATTACGTTTAAATAGACTTTTAATTTTCACTTATTATTATTTTTGCAATAGATGCAAACATCTCAAGACTAGAAAACATGTTTTATGTTGGTTCAGCAATTTATTCTACAAATTCAGAATACCTGGTTTATGGTAGTCACTAAATAAACATTGGTTGGATGAATTAATATAACCAACCAATGGCAATATAACAACCATAAATGGCAAGCTAATTATTTTTTATTTTAATTTAGAGACTATCACAGGGAATATTCAAAGGTCTGAGAATAAGATCTCTGTGGAAAAAAAGTTAATGGAATTTGAACTTTTCAGACTAGAATCAAGGAGGCCATAGGTTGTGAATAACTAAATAATTATATAAAAACAATCACATCATTAAATTTAGCCCCAGAACTTCTATCTATTTAAGTTGTGAAAAAAGACAAACTGAAAACATTGAGAGAGAAAAAATACTTGTTATTGTATTGAGTTTTCACTTTTAAGCCATTCAAATTGATGTGAATGAAAGTGAGGAGATGAAGGTGATCTGCTGATTTCCATTTCTACTGAGGATCAAACAAAACAAAACAAAACAAAACAAAATAAAGAAAGAAACTAAGTCAGAAGAATAAAGGGTAGCTAAAAGGAAGGCATTCCTTACTGTGAAAGTACTTGTAACTCATTCCAATGAATCATCAAAATGAGGTGATAAAGTATTTCCTCTAAAAACTCTACATCCTCATCACTTTGAAATTATACCTATGGGGTGGGAGGGTGTCATCAAGCAGATATGCTCTACAACCCTTATATTACTTTGATCCTTTAACAGAACTTTACAGGTATAATAATTTATGAATAAATCAGTGATTAAAATAAAGATATAACAAAATATTTCTATGCAACTGAAGTGCTTCGTAGAGATAAGAGTACATGATGTTTCTACAGGAAAATAAAATTTGGTTATTTCTAGACCAGTTTTATTTTTCAGAGCAACAGGTCAAACCACAAAAGCTTTCTTAAAAGTTCAGTCCAGTTTTGTACTAAAAATTGAAGATATTAAGTAATTTATTAAATTATTAATTTGTTTATAATAAATAGGTTTTATTGAAATTTATTTGTATTTTCTGATCTTAACATTCACCCTATGTCTCTCTTAAGATCTTAATCGAACATTTAAGCTCAGAAGACCAGCCATTTTATTTTTTAGATTAGGTTAAAAACAAAAAGGAAAATAAGAAAAAGGACAGCACTTGAGTACTTTAATGATATCGAAGTTCTTATCAAATTATATATAAGGACTTTATAATGACGTTAAATATAAATGTAAATTCTTACATAAATGTAGTCAAGATTTTCTTTTAGCATAGAAAAATTATTAACTAAAATAATACTCTTTTAAAAACTGTACACATAGTGAATATTTAATGGAATACCCAGTATTCCTAATGATAAAGGCAACTTAATAAAAGGCAGTAAGATATTGCTTTAAATTTTTAAAGATATATTTCTAGGTATATTTTCTCTGAATATGTATTGAAGTGTATATTGTGAGGAGGTATTTATATTGACCAAACATAGTGTTTTCAATAGCTTAAATAATTTAAGTATTTTTAAATGAGTAAATGATATCATTAAAATGATGAGAAATTATAGTACTCCTTAGTTATTCAAGAGAAGACAGAAGAAATTGAGTACCATAAAAACAATGGATGATATATGACCTAAATGTGTAATATATCCCTTTTATATGGTGCAGATAATGATGAGCCCTTATTGTAAATCCATTATTCTCCACTACCTAACCCTGCCCCACCATTAAAGATACAGAAAAGCACTTTGCTCAAACTGAAGAAAGCACCATTTTTAACTTTCAGTAGTTTTTTCTTTTCATATACATCTTTGATTGTTTCCCTTGTACAGGGCAAAGGAGGCTTTATTTACATGAGACCACATTATTGTAAAAATGGAAAAAGCAATGATCATAGATAGGATGTTTTATACCCAATTAGAGCTGCTTCCACCATTTAGCTACATGTTTAATGTATTAGTTTGGAGGCACTAGATAAGTTACATACTATTTAGCCTTCCATACAGAGAAGCAGCATTAGTCTCTCTAGTTATACAATACCAGAACCTAGTAACCATTTTCTAATCTTACTTTGAAGGCATGTGCTTGTCTTTCCCTAGTTCAGTGTTTCTCAACTGGGAAGATTTTGCTTAGATAATGCCATTGGCTATTTTTAGATGTCACAATTGGAGGTGAGGGATGCAGCTACCAGCATCTAATGGGTAGTGGTCAAGGATGCTATTAAACTCCTGTAGTGCGCTAGCCATCCTGTTGTGAGCAGCTCCTCACAACAAAGAATTACCTGGTCCCTAATATCAAACAGTGCTCAGGTTTGGGAAATGCTGCCTAGTAGGCTGTGAGCCACCTGTAGAAAGCTGAGATGTTTCCTTTGCACCCACAGGACCAAGTGCAGTATCTCCTATGTCTGATGCATTGAAAAACATGTTGGTTATTTACTGATGTTTCTGTGCAGTCTAGAGAGCTCAGGTGGTACATATGAAAAGCTAAAGGGATCATTTCCATTATACTATAAAAGCTTTCTTCTAAAGAGATTGCTTTATTCAAAATTTCAGTCACTATCAACCCTGATTAAAACTGTTCAGTAGTTTTCTTTGACTCAGAATAAAGAATATTCCATCCCATACTTCTGCCACCTCATCTTCTGCTACCTTGTGCTCTCCTGTCCGCACTTCATGTACACTAGCCTTCTCTCAGTTCCTTGAGCACTTAATCAGAAATTAGAAGGGCTAACATAAGTAGTCCATGTACGGTTTAATAATGTACAATTTTTAATTAATCCTATGTGTTTGGTAACACTTTAAACACACATATTTATGCAAAATCATGTTCATTAACTGAAACCATCCTATGTGATGGGACTGTTATTATTCCCATGCCCAAAATGAGTAAATGGGAACACAGAAAATTTTAAACCTCCTTGCTTGTGGATACCCACAGGATGTAACTAAAGATACTCTTAAAGCACAAGGAAGGAGTTAGTGTATTCCATTTTGAGGGATCACACAAGAGGAGGCGAAATGGCCAAGGGAACATGGACAATTTGAGAAATTGCATGCAATTAATTATGGTTGAAATAAAACAGGACTCAGAGGAGCATGACTCACAAATAAGGCTGGATTGATACATATGCTCATTTCATTGTAGACTGTCCTTTCAAATATCCACTCTCTTCCCTATCAAGACCCCAATGTCCAAAGCAATAACTATTTAGTATAAACATAGGTAATCTATAGATACAGATAAAGATATATATAGACATATATATAGGTATATAGATATCAATATATATTTAAGTTTTAAGTTCAATTATCTCTCTTCATTTCAAAATACAAATTGCACATCCTAAAATGTGCAAAGATCTTATTAAGGATAATACTGAAAACTTTAGTGAACATTTGCTAAAGCACAATCAACACTGAATTTGAATTTTTAGCCATGAGTATTTTCCCTATATTTTTGTGTTATCTGTTTGAACTCCAAATAGCAATGCCAGTTTCTTAATTTTAGGCCAATTAAAAAAAATTTTTATCCTCATCCAAGGACACTTTTTTTTTTTTTTTTTTTATTGCTTTTAGAAAGAAAGGAAAGGAGAGAGAGAGACATCAGTGTGAGAGATCAATATTGATGGGTTGTCTTTTATTCTCAATCATACCAGGAATCATACATGCCTGGATTAGGGATTGAACCCACAGCCCAGTTATGTGCCTTGTCCAGTTTCAGTTGAGATGACAGTCCAACCAACTGATACACACCAGCCAGGGTAGTTATTTCATTTTATTATTTTATTTTATTGTTATAAATAAAAGCATCACTGATAGTCATCAAGTCTAGTTTGGAATGAGGTAATTTATATATAGATGAATGCATTATTAAATGAAATTCAAGCAGTATACAATTTTATTACTTAGTTATAATGATAACACACTCTAAGAATTGATAAAAAATGTTTAGTCTGAATAATGGATTGTTTATGGAAGCCAAATGTTAAGTTCCTAATATAATAAAATTTATTTGTGTAGGACTATAATAATACATTATACGAACTGTGTACATAAAATGGAGAATGATTCCCATGTAATGTACTAATTTAGAAATTCATAAATAAAATCTTAGAATAGCAACATAAATGTGTTTCAGGTTATTTTTCTATATTTTCACTGAATGAATGTTCAGCTTGCATATGATGATTTTCCAGTATAAAGGACATAAGATATTAAAGAAAGAAAATCAGTGAAGCAGGTTTTATAGCTGTTTTCCTTTGAACTGTGTTTACCGTTGTATTGTTCACATACAATAAGCTTGCACTCAATGTGATAAATTGAACTGCTTTGAACATTAACTACACGAATGTTGTGATTGCTGGCAGGGAGGGGAGTATAAGGGGACTAATGGTAATGGGAAAAATACAATAAAGATTAAATAAAAAATAAAGTGAGCGATATTGGTTCTCTAACAATTTAGGAGTACAGCTCATCTGTACAACATAATTTTACCAATCATGCAGTTGTAAGTTATGTAAGAATCAAGATATAATAAAATTGAGAGATCAAAATCCAAAGAGATAACTTCAACTAACCCACTAAGATAGACTAATATGTAATATAAAAATAGAATAAAATAAATTATTAAATAGAATGAATTCCTCCTGTTATTGAATAATGATTAAGTGGTATATGTGTGGTGGTACACATGCCAATAATGTAAGGAAATTACATGCATAGGAAATTACTAATAGTATCTGGTATTCATTGAGTTAGTTGGTCCTGTTCTATTTTTAAATAATCGGAGAAGCTCAGGTAAGAAACCAGATTCATTTGGTAAGTCAAAGAGATGAGCAGGGAGAGTACCTGTTAACTAAAACCTTTGCCTTTATTATACATATTTTATAATGTTCACAATTGATTTTAAGAGTGTTCTGTATAAACCAGGATAGTGTGTTTTATTTTCTAATTATGAACATTTTATTACATGTTTTCTGATTAAATTGCACTACACAGATTGTGAATAGTTTGGTATTTGGGACAATAATGCTGATACAAACTGTCCGTAGGAAATGAGGAAATCCAATGACAATTTAACAAGTTAAAATCTAGATGTAAAGCATGTGAGATCATTTAAAGCAGATATTATTTATGCTAGGATCTACTGTGATTTTCTTAATTCTTTTCAAGTTCCCATACGTTATGCTGCAATGAGTTGAAGAAAAGCCAGCCCAGTTTTGTTTTTATTTGTGTTTTCTTTTTCTGAAGAGAATAACTTATTAAAGCGCTTCTTACATTTATTTTTATTGTCAAATAAAAAAAGAATAGAAAAGAATTCATATGTGTGGTTCAATATACTTGGAAAGGTAAGCCATAAATACATATTTCAATGGAAAATTTGATTTTTACTTCACAGAACCATAAATTCAATTACTAAAATATATTGTAGCACAGGAATAGTATGAATTCTTGTTATTGCTCATTTCTGCATGGAGAAGTTGCTTAGTCAGGCTTTTGTGAAAATGGACATTATATCTATATATTGCTATATGTTGCACTTAAAGACTTACACTTAGTCCTGGCTGGTAGCACAGTGGATAAGGTGCCAGTCTGCAAACCCAAAGGTCACCGGTTCAATTTCCCAGTCAGGGCACATAACCAGGTTGCAAGCCAAGAGTCTAGCCAGGTCTGTGGCTGAAGACAGGTGAAAGGCAACCATATATTAATGTTTCTCTCCCTTTCTCCCTCTCTTTCTTCCCCTCTCTCTAAAAATAATAATAAATAAAATCTTCAAAATTAATTAGTTAATCAATTAAATAAAACTAAATTAGAGCAAGCAGTTAGCTATTTTGAAACTCTAGTCTGTTTCTTTAAAAAAAAAAAAAAAAGACTTACTCTATTTGAAGATCCATAGTCAGATTGTGAGTCTGCTACTTACTCATTGCATACTTGTAATTTTATCCAGTAATTTAATCTCCCTTAAATAGTTAATGGGATTTTAAATGGGACTTTTTCTGGGCTCTTGACCATAAATGAGAGTTTCAAGATCATTTGCATAAGACAATCTAAGAATTTATGAAACCTAGTGTGTGACTCTTGGGTCATCCCCCATTTCTTGAGTTTATAAAAAAATAGTCAAGGAGATTGGTCAACAGTGGTGGGGATACGTTACAGAGTATATAGTCCACATCTAATACCTCTGTAGGGAAAAAAGGGAGCATTTCACCCATGCTCCAAAATAACTACAGGTAGGCAAACAAACTTTAAGGCAGCTTGATAATTACCGTGGATTAGATCATGTCGTATAAACTAGTTTTCACTCCTACTTTTATCAGGTCAAAGCACTAAAGGTTGACTAGAGCCACCTCTGCTTTCAGAGAGACAGGGAAAGAGGAGAAGGACAGCACAGCCATCGTCACTACTAGCCTGAAAAACATTTCTTTCGTATTGGCCAAATGTGGGCACCAAAGATGAAGGGGAATTGAGTTATCTTGGAAAAATTTTTTCATTGAAGGGTCTGAAGGGAGTGGGAGTGAGAGGAAAAGAAAAGAAAAGAAATTGTGTCTAGTGGTTGGCCAGCTTACCTGCAGAAGGGAAAGGAATAAGGAGTCAATAGTGTGAATAATCTGCTGCATTACTAAGAAGCAGCATATGCCAGTTTGCCAAGGATTGGGCTGCTTAATAACCAGAACCAGTTTTTGGGTAAGAAAAGAGATTACAGTTGGAGAGCTACCATATCTAAATGTTTGACTGCCAAGAAAGAACTACTAGGTGGCAACATATCTTTTTTTTGCTCTTTTCCCCATTTCTTTTTAATTTTTATCATTTTTAGAGAAAGAAGGGTAGGAGAGAGGCAGAGAGGGAGAGAAACATCTATTCATGGTTGCCTTTCACCTGCCTCCAGCTACTACCCATGTTTTAAGTACATTTCCATTCTCTGACAGCACAGGAAATGGGGTGGGGGGATGGCAAACCCAAAATAAATAATGAAAAAAGACTTCTCCCATTTCCTGTCTACCCTGTGTTGTCTTTGAAGCCTACATTGGGCCTGAATTTAAAAGGAGACATATTTAAAACATAGATAAGTATTATATTGTACTTATAGACACTGAAAAGAAAAAAAAAAGTTGATATCTTGAGGTTATGGGAAAATCTTGCTTAGAAATAACTATCAGCAGTGATAAGAAAGATTAACATTGTTTTCTGTTGAGACATAATAAAATAGTACAATGTTTCTCCCACACACATTCTGATGATAAAAGATTTAGTCAGCCGTTTTTGATAAACTATTAATCACAAAGCAGACATTAATTATTTTATGTTGCCTATTAAGGTAAATGCTTTGTTATACATATATTGATCTTTGAACAATCATGAGGTAGATACAATTAATATCCCATTTGACAGCAATGCAGAATGAGACTTAGAGTAATTAAGTAATATGTCTGAAAGCCTACAGCCACTAATAGAGAATGCCTGCATTTTAACGAAGGTCCAATTGACTTCAAGGTATAATGACTATGCTCTATGCAGTCGTTCTTGGTCTCATTTAATATACTTTCTCTCCAAATACACTATTAGTCAAACTTTACAACCAGAATAATATATAAGATTCTAACCTGACTCCAGGGTAAAATTTTTAAAAGAGGTGCTCCTCAGTGGTGTCACTTTTATGCATACCTCTCTCCAGGGCTGTTTTATAAGCTTGTTGTATGGAAGAGATACAGGGTGGGACATGATAAAGGCCCCCGGAGCACCTACCTTCCTATCAGTGTAATATAAATATTCTACTAAGGATCTGGTTTTAAAAGCTGAGCCCAAGGGTCAACTAGGTAAATATTTGTGTTAATGAACCAAGGCTTAGTAAAAAATCAACCCATGTGGCAGGTTTAGAAAACTGTATTAGAGTTGTGTTTCCACTTGATCCAATATTGTTATAAATACAATCTGAAGGTTTTATCACAGCAACTTAGCAAATGCTAATTAGTTTCTGAAGCAATTTACTTGCTTCATTCTTGTCAGGATCATAATACCCAGAACAGGTATAAATCTAATATGGTACAGTGAGGATTTCTTTTTTCTAATACACTTTTGCTGAAGATGACTTCAGATGGAACTAAGTTTTCATTTCAGTGTTAAAGGGAATATTTTAATTAAAGTAATCAGGCAGCCTTTCCCTGTTGGTATAGCAGGTATCCACTAGAGTATTGGGCAATCAAGACATATTGTTGCAACATAAATTGTGGAAGGAAAGCCACTCAAAATCTAATTTACAAAACCTGCAGGATACTTTTCAAATTTTCTTTTTAAGGACTTCAGGTGCACAGAATTGGTTTCATTAAAACTCTTTCTTCCTAAATTTAGTTCCATTTTTTCATGAATTGTGTTATTTTATTTTATTTCATTGTGTTTTATCTTACTTTATTTTCTTTAAATACTAAAATGAATACCTGTTTGCCCAGAACTGAAGCCTGACCATCACTTCTGTATCCTTGTGTGCTCACCTTTGCCATCTCCAGCATCTCTCTCTGGCAACCACTACTCAGGTTTAATCTTTATGTGGTTTGTTCCCAAAGTATTGGCTGTGCAATGTTTGAATTACATTGACATTGGCTGGATACTTTTGGGACACACATCATAGTAGTTTCTTTCTTTGTTCCTTTTATACCTTTAACTCATGCATTACACATTTACATGAAATATGTATTATTTATTTTTGTTTGCTTTTGAAGTGTATGTAAGTCTCTAAACCCGAAACCCATCTTTACTAAATGTTATGCTATGCAATTGAATCAGTGCTCTTGATTTTCACGGCTGTACAGTAAGGTCTATTATGTTCATATGATAATTTATTCAAGTCTCCTGTCAGTAAGCACTAGGTTGTGTTTTTCCAAATGTATTTTTTTCCATTGCAAAAAATGAGGTTATCACAGGTGTGTCCTGATATATATGTACAAGGAGATATTTACGTAGAACATGGAATTTACCGAAAATTGAAATTAGGTGTATGGTAGACAAAGTTCAATATTCCTAAAATTGTCCACCAAAAATTGTATCAAGTTTTACCCAAGAGTGGCAATCTATTACAGCTCCAATTAGCCAAACAGAAACATTTAATATAGTAAGAACTCTCAATATTTTATCAACTAACTAGATGTAAAATATAGTCTCAATTTTGATTTGCATTGCTCTGATTATTATGAAGGCTTATTATCTCTTAATATACTGATTGACCATGTGTTTTTATCTTTGTTGTTTTTATTCACTTTATTATAAAAATTATAATAAATATACTATATTACCCCAAAAGTGCTAGAGCCTGGTGGTTCTCCAAATTCATGTTTATTTTATCCTTTATTGAATTTAACCCTCACCCCTCTGACAGTTGTCAGTATGTTCTCAGTGAATCTGTTTCTATTTTGTTAGTATAATTTGCTCTTCAGATTCCACATATGAGTGAAATTACATGGTATTTGTCTTTCTCTGACTGGCATATTTTACTTAGCATAATGCTCTCCAAGTCTATCCATTCTCAGGCAAAGGCTAAGGTTTTCTTTTTTCATGTGGACAAGTAGTCTTCCACTATGTAAATGTACCACAACATTTTTATTCCCTCCTCTACTGATGGGGTATCTGTGCTGTTTTCAAATCTTCCCTATTGTAAATAATGCTGCCATGGATATTGTGGTGCAGATACTCTTTCAAAATAGTGCTTCAGGTTTCTTTGGTTAAATTCCCAAAAGTGAAATCACTGGGTCATAAGGCAGTTCCATTTTTACTTTACTGAGATAGTGCCATGCTGTTTTGCACAGTGGCTGCACTAGCCTGTATTCCCACCAACAGCGTACAACCGTTCCCTTTTCTCCGCATCCTTGCCAACACTTATTTGTTGATTTATTGATGGTAATTGAGGTAATTCTAAAAATAAGTAAGTACAAAACAGTTTTCAGGTAAAATTAAGAAAGATTACTACTTTTTGGCTACATCTAGGCCACAAAATACCCCTATTATCTTCTGTAAATTTACTTGTTATTTATGGGAATAAGTACCATAATTACAAAATTTGTTTATATTAATCTAAATATAGGTTTCAGTAGAATAGAGTACTAAGTCAAGAAATAAAACATATAATCTTTCAGATAAAGAAAGCATTGCAAACACACAGCTCAGTGAATATGTATTAAGTATAGGATGTTGAGAGGTCTTTCTTAAAAATCTCAAAAAAATAAGTTAGATGATCTGTATTTCAGACTTAGTGCTAACATTAATTTGAAGATATTAAATTAATATATTATTTTTATAATAAAAATTAATTTAGTTAATAATTATTTGAGAAGTAACAAAAAACAATTTAATAATCTTAGATATAAGTATGATGATGATTATTATTATTTTAAACAATTAGGTGTGTGTGTGTTTTTTTTTTTAAGATTTTATTTCATTATTTTTAGAAAGAGGGGAAGGGAGAGAGGCAGAGAGGGAGAGAAATATCAATGTATGGTTGCGTTTCACCTGCCTCCAGCCACAGACCTGACTGGAGACCTGGTATGCAACCTGATTATGTGTCCTGGCTGCGACCTTTGGGTTATGCAGGCCGGTGCCTTTATCCACTGTGCTACCAGCCAGGGGTTAAGTATGATTATTTTATAACCTGAATTCATGCAAACTTACAATAAAGGTAATACAATTTATTCATGTTTATTTGTATTGAATGAAAACTCCAAAGGACATGTTATATTTGCCTTATAGATATGTAGGCAAAGGAAATAAACAGGCTATTTGCAAAGAGAAAAAATAAAAGAAAAAGGGCAAGCAATTAATAGCTATATTCATCAAATAAAATGCAAACTAAAACCAAGTGTACTTTTATGCTTATTTATAAATGTGTCACTCATTTAGCATATGTTTATTTTGCAGCTATTACACATTAATTAGGTTGTGTGTTATGTACTGGCTGTGTTTTTGGTTGCTTTGACTTTATTTTTTATTTTTAAATATTTTATTCATTATTTTTAGAGAAGAGGGCAGCGAGGGAGGAAGAAAGGGAAAGAAACATCAATGTATGGTTGCCTTTCACTTGACTCCAGCTATGGAACTGGTTGGAGACCTAGCTGGAGACCTGGTTATGTGCCCTGACTAGTAATTAAACCAGCGACCTTTGGAATTGCAGGCTGGTGCCTATCCACCAAGCCATTAATAAGGGCTTTGACATTATTTTTGAACAGGATAGGACTCTATTCTTCTGGAGACTGTGATCTAGGATAGAGGCAGCTATGTAAATGCAAAATGTACATCTATAATTTAACCCTGTGGTCATGGTTCTTCATCCAATTATAACTAATAATTGGTGTTAGATGTTCTCCCATTATAAAAAACCAGAAAATTGTTTGCACATATTGAAGAAGTACCACAGGAGTTTAGACCCTGAAAGAACAAAAATAAAATGAGAAACAACTTTGCACAGCTTATAGACCAGAGGCAGTTACAAGAATATTGTGGAGACAGGGAAACCAAGCAGATTCTATCATTCTCTCTCTAGGCTCACTGAGAGATCAAAGGGCATGTGCTGAATGTCTGGCAAATATTTTGTCTTTAATGAATGGTTATATTAGTAACTCACTATGGGCTTTCTGTAGAGGAGAACAAATTAAAAACTCTGCCATGCTTTTTAAGTAAAGTAGGACCCATAGAGGCGTAAAATAGGAAATAGAGTTTTAAGTGAGAGTTGATGATTTTTGATCCTTTTACTCCATATACATTTTGGAGTTGTTTCAATTTTCCAGTTGTTTTCTTCTTAATGTAAGTTCCAGTTTGTTCTATCCCTCTTAAAACTTGGAATTTTAGCATAAAATAGTGGTTTAGTTTTACTTAATTCAGATATGACACAGTAGTATGTTTTGCAGTAGTTTCTAGATATATGTTTTCTGATTTTAAAGGTTAAATGCTCAGGTTCAATTGCACCATCTACTAGGATTCTCTTCAAATACCTTTACTTTTAACTGTTTGTAGTTGATATTAAATTATATAATGCAATCTTAAATTGTAATTTATGAATGATTACATAAAATTAGCATTATGGTAGTCCCCCCTTATTCATGGTCTTATTTTCTACAGTTTAAGTTACCTACAGTCAAATACAGTTTGAAATCATTAAGTGGAAGATTCCTGAAATAAATAATTCCTAATTTTAATCTCATGTAGTTTTTAGTAGCTTGATGAATTCTGACAGCTTCCTGCTCCAACCTGCCCTCAATGAGAGTCTTCCCTTCTTCCAACATATCCATGCTGTACCCGCTGCCCACAGTGCTGTCACTTAGCAACCCTCTCAATTAATTCTTCTCAACAGAAAACTCATAGTGAATTATTAATTCAACCACTCATTAAAGACAAAATCTTATTAAGTCAATGAATGACTCATTCATTCAGCATACATTTACTTTGTAGCTATTATACATTAGATAGTATTAGGTACAGGCACCTAAGTAATGAATCTAGCTATTCTATATAATTTTTAGGTACCAAGAAGCATTTTTCTATAAGACAAGGGAAATAAACATATTTCATGTCATATTTATAATTTTATTTAATTCCTCAACAACCTTATGTGAAGTTTCTATACCCATCAGAAAAGAGTCAGATAATTTGTTTTTCAAAATCTGTACAACTAGTGTCAAAACTTGAATATGAACTTATTATAATTTTTTATTTTACCATATGACCCATATATCTCTTATTGCAATGTGATGATTTAGTGTATTCAATATAACAATTACATCTTTGTACTCAAGTTTATTTCATATGTTCATTATTTCACAGGAGTGGCACATTGTATAAATGTAAACATATTCATTGGATACATTTATAATTATTGTTCCATTCAACTTGTGAGTCTTTGAATGGTGGGAGTCATTCATCTATTTATTAGGTTGGCCAAAAAGTTTGAATTTTTTTCTATAAAATACAAGACACATTTTTCATTTTCACCAATAACTTTATTGATTTGGATATTTTGAGTATGTCAGCAATCTCCCATGTGATATAATGTTGATTGCTCTCAATTAATGTCTCAGTTTGATCACTATCACCTTCAATTGGTGATATAATGTTGATTGCTCTCAATTAATATCTCAGTTTGATCACTATCACCTTCAACTGGTCTACCCAGCTGTGGAGTATTGTCCAGTAAGAAATCTCCAGAACAAAACTTTGCAAACTACTTTTAACACATTCGATTAGTCTCAGCACCTACTCCATACACTGTACAACATTATTTTTGCATTTCTACCTTTCTTGAAATAATAAAACATAATATGCTGAAAATGTTGCTTATTTTCTTCCATCTTTAATACTAAAAAAATGGCAACACAAAAATTAATTGATATTGATAAGTTGTTTTCAAATATATGCTGTCACAATACAATCTAACACATTTGTTGTGAATGAAGTTAAATACAAACAAGGGCTGCTAGAAAAATCTATGGAAAAAAATAAACTTTTTGGCCAACCTAATATATACCTATCAAATATGTGTGTATTACATATAGGTAAGTAAGTAATTAATATCTATTGCTTACTCATATAATATCAGATTAGAATTGTTACATTATCCATTGCTATATATTCATACTTTATAAACTTAAGCAATAAACAATTATCTTTGCATCACATATTCACCACAACTAATGAAATTCCATCCACCTCATCCTCAAACAAGGAACTTGAAAATTCTCTTATGTGCTTAAACCAGGTATCCTTATGGGTATACACATGTGAATACAGCACATATTTCTTTCTGCCCTTTTTCTTCTCCTAATCTATACTTCTTTCATATTGTAGCTATTAAGAGCTCTTCTACTAGTAGGGGGTCTTTCTCCCCCAGTGGCCATCATCATTGAACATCAATCTCCAAACTAAGAGAGAGGTCATATTTCCTTGAATGCTACCTGTTTTGTCTTCCTTCTTTGACACTGATTATTACTGATGCAAAATTCATGCTGAACTACAACATGAGTGTTCTTTTTGCTACCCACATCATGACCTTCTCCTAAATGTGTATCCAGGCCCATTTTATTTGTTTAGACACTGGCCTCCTTACTATTATATCACCAAGTAGGATGATAATAGTATACACTTTGGTTTTAAACTGGGGCTCTTAAATTCATATATACAGAGCAATAACTGCCAATGTGCCATCCTCTGTTTTGCTTTTATCTAGATTCATTTTCTTGTACTTGTTTTTATAACAGACATAGTCAAAATAGAGCAGCTGGATAAAGATAATTAAAAAGTGACAAAGATAAGTGAGTGGGGCTCAGTGTGAACTTCTTTTATTCAAATGTTTCCTTATGTACAAAGCAGATTTGGAAATACCATCCATCAGATTATCACAAACTTGCCATATGATTAAATTAGTTAATGTGGACTTCTAAATGCTCATACTTCTATTTAAGCAGGAAGGATTTGTATTTTTAAAAAAGTTTTGTTTAACTAAAGTCTTTCATCAATCTCTGCCCAACTGTGCACAGGATAATACTAAAACAAATAGCTTTCATGTGATAGTGTCATAAATTCTGGAGAGAATCAATAAATATTCATTACAATATTAATTGAGTCATTTGAAGTGAACACAAATAGGTCACTTCCTATGTATTGCTTGCTTAAACCATTTATTGTCAACCTAGGATTTAAAAACAAATAGGCTAACAAGACAACTGCAAAAGGGAAGCATAATGCATGAAAGAATGCTTATGGTCTCTTTTAGGAAAAATAAGAGTAAATTCTTGTGGCCATGTAGGCATATGTGAAATCTTAAGAAGACTGTGAACTCTCTAAAACTGCATATAACTTTTAGATTTAAGTAAATGCTTAAATGCATTTTTCTGAAGAGTGGTTTCATTACTTCTAAGTTCTCAAAGAGATAATTTCTACTTTTTTTATTCTACCATGATCCCATATTGGTCAGTTTCAGCAACTGATATATTCCCTATACATAGTAATGAATCAAAAATAGACTTGTTTGCATTGTTAATCTTCACAGAGAAATAGAAAAATGGAGAAAGTTTTGGTATACGGGATTCTTGGTTCCCAAATCTGTTTTTTAGTTATTGACAGGCTTCATGTACAGTGTGCTGATTCTGAAAGGCTATTTATCTTGGGTAACAAAAAATGTTTTTAAAGTTAATATCAGGAATTGTTGATCAAATGATTTTTGGAAGACGATAAATTGTTTTTGTGACTCTGCAGTGATTATTGGTGCAATTGACTTTATTGAGAGATTTGGGACAGAGTAGTTACAAGAGATAGGCTTCTGTGCAAGATGGATAGGAAGGAGCAGAGACAGGCCACAGGGATATCTGCTGATGGCATCCAGAACTCATTGGCAATGACAATCATCATGGCTTGTTGGGACTACTTTCTCTGCAGTTGCATTTCTATTATGTATCAGTGAATGGCTGGAAGCATTTAAACCTCTGGCGAAAACCAAAAAACTAACAGTAGAGAAAACAAGTATTAACATGAGAATTTCCAGGAAGTCTTGGACAATAGCTTTTAGCAAAAGTCCTGCTACTGTTGATATTTGGTAGGGAAACAGTTCTGTTCTCACCCTGGGTCAGCAGGAAGGTTTGATATCTGTAAATTTGTAAAAATTTGGTTTATCCTCTTAATTTACCCCATAAATCTAGATTACAAGAAAACCTTTAAAATCTAATTTTAGCAATAAAAATTATAAGGCAACACAAAAACTCTTAAGAGAAAGTAAAGAAAAAAAAGTGTAAAATCAGTGATTTGTCATTTAAGAGTCTTAATCCAAATGTCTTGAGCTGAGCTGTACCATCAACAATATGCTGCTTCATCTAAGAAATTGAGACTACTGTCTTCTTCATAATGCTACTTTCAGAGAACCTTGAGATGTTCGTTTGTTTGTTTTAGATCACCTATTGGCATCCAGAAGACAGGTGTATTAGATCTTTTTAACTGGGAACATGATTACCAAGGTTGATTTCCTAGGGTTTATTTGCACAGTTTGTGGTTATCAGTATGCAATAGAGTATCTTTCAATCAGCTTTACTATTTGTCTTACAATGGTAGTGTAGCCAATAAATCAGGACTCTAGGCCAAAGGTCATACAGGGATTCCTGTGATTTTATCCTAGCAAAAATAATGTCACTGGGACATGCTGATGACTTGCTTAGGAATACTGCATTAACCTCTACAAATTTAGCCATCATGGCCTATGGAGCAGGAAGGTGAAAGAGGGCGAGATCCCAGTTGCATGATTAATGCACATGAAGATAATCTGTTTCCTGCTGGACTGGATCTGAAGGTTATGAGAATTGGGGAAGAGGTAATGGATGTTCCCTGTATAGTTTTCCACATTTTAGCTTCAATATGTCATACAATCATTCTAATTCATCTGAGGAGTTGAATAGGCACAGGAGCAATTTCACATGAAAGGTGGAGCTTCATAGATTAAAAAAAAAAATTATTCTTCAGTGTACAAATGGGTAAATATTTCTCAATTTTTCTATGGTCAGAAGAGTTCCTTTATGGCAAGGAATGGATTTTTGCCAACCAGAAAATACATATATAATTGTATGAACAGTGGGGGGTTTGTATCTGAATAAATCCAATTTAGATATTTAAAAAGTCTTTAGGTTCTAGCTACTATTCATATCCAACCTGTGCAGTTTTCTGAGGACTGTCTGCTTGAAAGGTCAGACCTGCACCAGGGAGATACTTTGCAATGTTACTGACATTTTCCCACCAATGCTTCTTGATGATGGCTCTTAAATTTTTCTTTCCATGGTGGAAAATAAAGCAACATCAGAAGAGACTCATTTTAGCATATTAGGGTAAACTAAGCAGTTGTCTTATTGCCACAAAAGACCATCTGGTTAGAGCGAAAATTATGGTCTTTTCCTGTATGGTACTGGAGGATCAAGTGATTCAAATGAGAGTTGACTGAAGACTCAATGCCAATAGGTAACAGTTAGTACTGGCTAACTGGCTAAAGTTAGTTTAACTTTATGGATAGTCTGAATGTGTTTTAAAGAAGGTTGTTTAGCATAATAATCATCTAAAAATGCCCTTTGCCTCTCCACTGTGCTTTATAGTTGTGCCTCACACTTATTATAACCAACACTTTTGGAGGAAGCATCTAATAGGGTTTTACATGATGCTATAATTAATAAGGCTATTAACTGCAATTGACAATCTGTGTTGCTTCCAAAACACACCAAAATCATTGTTTACTTGAAAGGGATATCTGGTGTCTGTATAGACATTTTCTCTCTTCACTCTTCACAGTAAAAGCTACAATCTGGCAAATCACTGCAGATTTGGCCTCTGAAAGGCTAGGTTCAAACAATTTGAGTGGGTTGAATGTACAAATCAAGCTTAAAAAGCCCTCTTTGTTCAACTTTCAAATAGAAGCTATCAAAAAGAAATTCTAAATCTGGATTAATAAAGACATTTCAAGGAGGTTAGAAGCCAGGGAATTTCTAGAAAGTGCATGACTGTCCCAAGTGTGTCATCCACTGGGAAGGGAAGATGTTTAGTAAAGTTCAAAATTTCACAGCAATGGACAGACATGTGTATAGGGAAAGGAAGGATTTGTAGGAGTTTAGGTATGTGGCAGGAAAATGTACAAATGATATAAGAGGCTAAGAAATTACATGGAGATCTTAAGAATTTAGTTGGCAGAAGTCTCAGTTAACAAGATGGTTGCTGCAATGCTTTGTAGATAGACAGACAGCTTTTGCCATGAGGTCAATAGACAGTGGCCTCTGATTTTTCTTGTTCTGTTGAGATAGAACACCCAAACTAATTATGACCTTTCATGTACAAACAGGAAGAGGACATGACCATGGACAAGTTCAACAGTAAGAAGTTGATAAAAAGAAGTATTTTGTGTTATAGGGCACAATCTTTAATAAGTCAGTCCAGGGCAAAGATTTGGTCATGACAATTTTTGTCAGATCATATCTAGGGCTAGCTCATTCAGAAAAGTTAGAAATCCAATGTCAACAGTGTCTTATAAGACTGAGCAGTTCTCTAAGAAATCTTTTTGTCATTAGCTATGAAAAGTCAATAATAGCATCTAATCTTTGAACAGCAACAACAACAATAACAACAAAAAATACTCCAGCAAATAATGCATCTGACAGAGGGAGGCATATACAATGGGTTGCAGTCCTTCAATAGTCTTTTTTTGATTGAACATTGGTCTAGTTTCAGCAAAGAAATAGATCATTTGAGATCTTTAAATGTCCACTGTCCCTTGTATTTTGCATATCTTCTTTCTGGGCCTTCACACCATGGTCAGACTTAAATTCTGTGGTACTGGTAGGAGAAGCATCAGATAGTCAATAATCAGTCTATGAAATTATTAAATTATAGTCTGAAAATTCTTTTCCTGGTTGTTCCAGAAAGAGGCCTTCTGGTCCATATTTAATAGTAATATACGAAATGAAAAATAGGCCTATTCTAAAAAGATTCAGCACATATAAACAAGCCAAAAACTAAGAAAAGCAGGAAATGGCTAAGACAAATACAGAGTCTAAAGGTCATTTGGGAGTCCTGCTTCTAAAGCTTAAACCTCTTTGCTATTCCAGGGACAAATGATGGAAAAGCAATAGGTTTTTGTAGAGAAGATACACAGAGCATCAAATAGAAAAAACACATTGTGTATTTGCAGTTGCACATAAATGCCTCCCTTTTTTATTAAGGGAAATTATGGGTTGACCAGAACAGGTAATTCCTCAGAGAAGTGTCACTCTGTCAGTCAAAGTTTGTCCTTTGTCTACTTAAGTTCTGTCTTTCAAGTTAAGGAAGGATAATTGTTCTTTCAATGACCAATCCTTTACAATAATTACAGGTGTATTTGATAATACTGACTTAGCCATATACTTGAACATGAGTTTATCTAAATGCTTAAACAGAAAAGCTATATCGTTTAATATTTCTCTTTTTCTAACTTAAAGTATCCTGAAAGTACTCAAGAATCTTTGCCATTTCAGAATTAATACCATAAACAAAGTAAGTATATAGGCCTGTTGTAGTAATTTCTCCATGAATGAAAGTGGAATATTTTTCTGAGGGTGGAAGTGAGATGTCCTCTATAATCTAAGAGCTACATTTTTCAATCAATATTGACTACAAAATTTCAGTTTCAGTTACTAAAGAGGTCTTCTACTTTTATACTCTTTATATATACCTTTGGTCAAGTTCTGAAACATTATTCGATGCCATTTTGGTTTTCAATTCAGACTTCCTTCTCTTACCATTTTTTTTTTTTTTTCATAATTCTTGTTCTTATACAATGATGGATTCAGTTCAAGACTTTTTATAAGCTACTAGGACAATTACATATCATACTATGAAATTTTATTCTTCCTCATGAGGGTTTGAAAAGTTCTTAGCTAAATTAGCTAATACTCAATTTTTAATATTATAAAACAAGCCAGGTGGATCATCATTGCAAGAGGATATTTTAGTCCGATACAATGGTGTGGTGGAGAAGGAAGAGAGTTTGGTGAAAAGTGCTAAAGGAATAGGAGTTACAAAGTCATAGTTTAGGGGGAAGAATTCTGGGTGGTCCACATGACTTCCTGGCATTATCTCTGTGATTACAATATTTTACATGTCTAAAGAAAATTTACAAATGTACAACTGTAATTATGGTTGCTAATCAGTTGACTTTAACATATGGTTGCTAATCAATTGACTTTAATATTAGATTTTAGGATGGGCCTATCCTAACTATATAAGCTCTTTAAAAAGAACTCTGGCTGGTGGCTCAGTGCATAGGCACTGGCCTGTGAACCCAAAGGTCACTGGTTCAATTCCCAGCCAGGGCACATAACTAGGTTGCAAGCCAGGTCTCCAGCCAGGTCCATAGCTGGAGGCAGGTGAAAGGCAACCATACAGATGTTTCTCTCCCTTTCTTCCTCCCTCCCTGTTCTTCTCTCTAAAAATAATGAATAAAATTTTTAAAAAAGAGATTTTCTTTTTGCTAGTGACCCAAGGAGAAGTCAGAGACTTTTGAAGCATGAGAGAAAATGGGTTAGAGGTGGAAAACACTGATAAAGAAATATAGGTGAACTCTAGAAACTGAGAACAGCACCCAGGCAATAATAACCAGAACCCAAATAGGAACCTGATTTCTCTAGCTTGAAGGAAAT
Organism: Noctilio leporinus; assembly: GCA_004026585.1. Classification (NCBI taxonomy): domain Eukaryota; kingdom Metazoa; phylum Chordata; class Mammalia; order Chiroptera; family Noctilionidae; genus Noctilio; species Noctilio leporinus. Next base: position 50,096 of record PVIW01008949.1, read on the forward strand.
GAATTCTGCCATAGCCCAGATGAGCTTGGAAATGAAGTCCTCCTTAAAACTTTCAAATGAAAGTGCTGCCTGGTAGATAACTTGACTTTGACTTCGTGATATTGTAAACCAAGGACCTATTTGAGCCACCTGAGCTTCTTACCTACATGTCAATGAGATAAAAATGAATATTGTTTTTAAGCTGAGAGGTGTGTCGTAATTTGTTGCACAGTGGTAGAAAATTAATATGAAAGGAAAAATATCAAAGTACAGTGGGTGTGGTGGTTGGCCCGTCTGGAGTTCAGTCAGAAGAGGCAAAGGACAGTTTGAGTTTTGATTTTGTGTTTTTGTATTTTATTAGCCTTTTATTAGCAGTCCTTCAGAGAAGCAATTTTAGAGTGTTCCTCTCTTTTAGAGGCCTCTTCATATAAAAAGATGATATTGTCCATGGAATATCAGTCTTTGAACTCATTAAATGTAAAATGTGGTGTAGTTGAATTACTTTATTCATATGTGAAATTACTCAAATTGGCCACTGAAATTCTAACTTGTCAGTCAAATCCTGTAAAAGCTATAGCATCATAACATTTGTACATATAAAATGCTGAGTAATGAATGAGTTTCACTGAATGACTGTTGAAAGAGGAACTAAGGAAACATATCCTGTGTATTCCAGCTTTGAAAGTATAATGAAGCTCAGAAGCATCAAATACTGTACCCTTCCAGTCATAGGAAAAGCTGTATGAGCATATTAACTAAAGCACCTCCAGGCATCAGCTATTATTAAGAATGCCAGAGCCTGACAACAACCCAGAAAGATGGGTCCACCTTGGGGGAGAAAGATAGGGTTTGCCAGATGGGATGGCTGAAGTTCAGCCAGTTTCCATAATCGTGTTCAAAAGCTGTCCTCAGGAGAGAGACAGATTGCTCTTGTAATTTAGCGTCTGTTGTTTCAGTAACTTGGGTTCAGCCAAAAAGGTGAAATGCGGGATGGGATAGCTTTGGGGCCTAAGATTACCCAAGGGTTATGGTAGAAACTTTCAGTCTGTCATATTTCACAAATAAAAACTTTATAACAACATAGCCCAGGGGGAAATTATATGAATAATTTACAAAGAATATATACCACAAGGACATTGACAAATATCAAACCTATCATTTTTTTCTCTCTTTTGGTCTCTTTATGGAATATGCAAATAACCTGATATCTGTAATATTTAGTATTGAGATAGGTTTATTGGCTTAGGTTATTATGGAATCAACTTGTCATTTTTTAAATTTGTTTCTATGCAATTTTAGATTTTTAATTTACCAAGCATACATTACTATTAAAACAATGATATTTTGTTAAGATTATGTTGGTAGATAAAATATGTTATTAAAATAATGATTTAGTTGATGAATAGTACCTAATTATATTGTTTTGATTTTAATTTCTGTTAAATTTGTCACTTACATGAATTTAAAATATTTTTTTTCTTTTTTACATTTTTGACCTATAGTTTCTACATTATTTTAATAAAGTATTTTCCATTTATGTTATTTACAATGATGCAAAGTTAGAATTTTAGTTCTTTATAAAAAGGCAGCCCTGGCTTGTGTGGCTCAGTGGATTGGCACCTGCCTGTAAACCCAAAGGTCGCTGGTTCAATTCCGCAGTCAGGACACGTAACCAGGTTGCAAGCCAGGTCTCCAGCTAGGTCCTTATTTGAAGGCAACCATACATTGATGCTTCTCCCTTTCTTCTTCCCTTCCTGCCATTCCCTCTGAAAATAATAAATAAAGCATTTTTTAAAAGCAGTACATGACAACATTCAGAACTTCAAAAATTGGTGTGATATTACATATGTTATAATTGTGCATGGACCAATATAATTCCATAATCCCTTTATGAGAGAAAGCAGCAATATATTTATAGGCTTTCTTGTGATATTAGTGGAAATTCCCTTTCAATGCATGCAGGTGTGATGAATTAAAATACCTTAAAACAAATGTTATTTTTTAATTTATTGTTTCCCCCACTTAGCTCCCTTCCACCCAATCTACCCAATCCACCTCCCATTTCCATTATTAATTTCTTCACCATAGTCTATCTCCATGGATCCTTCTTATATGTTTTGTGACTAATTTCTTCACCTTCTTTCAATCAGTCCTCACCTTTCCCCTCCCTTCCTACAGCTATCAGTCTATTTCATGATTCCATGCGCTGGTTCTATTTGGCTCATTAGTTTATTTTGTTTGTTAGGTTCCTCTTAAAAGTGAGGTTGTATGTATTTGTGTTTCATCAAATGGCTTATTTCACTTAGCAAAATCGCCTCCATTTTCCATCCATGCTATTGCAAAAGTTAGGAATCACTTTTTCTTTCTGCTGGGTAGTATTTCACTGTGTAGATGGACCATGGGTTTTTACCTACTCATCTACTGATGGGCACTTAGACTATTTCCAGACCTTGGCTATTGTAAATAATGCTGCTATGAACATGTGGATACACTAATTCTTTTGAATTGGTGTTTCAGGATTCTTTGGATATATTTCTGTAGTGGAAATGCTGGGTCAAAAGGCAGTTCTGTTTATAGTTTTCTGAGGATATTGCATACTGTTTTCCATAGTGGCTGCACCAGTCTTCATTCTCATCAACAGTGAAATAGGGTTCCCTTTTCTCCATGTCCTTACTAGCACTCATTGTTTGTGGGTTTATTAATGATAGCCATTTTGGCAGGTGTGAGGTTATATCTCATTGTTTTAATTTGCATCTCTAATGGCTAGTGATGTTGAACATTTTTTTCATGTGTTTATTGATCATTTGTGTACCCAACTTGGAAAAGTGTTTATTAAATCCTTTGCCTACTTTTGAACTGGGTTATTTGCTTCCTGGTGTTTTGTTGTAAAAGTTCTTTATATATTGAACATTTTGGAGATTAAGTCTATATCCTATATATCATTGGCAAATATTATGTTCTCCATACACTCAGTTCACCTTTCATATTGATGATGGTTCTTTTAGCTGCGTAGAAGCTTTTTAGTTTGATGTAGTTCCATTTGTTTATGTTTTGCTTTATTTCCCTTGCCCTAGGAGATATATTGGCAAAAATATTGCTACACAAGATATCTGAAATTTTACTGCCTATGTTTTCCTCTAGGATTTTATGGTATCATGACTTACATTTAAGTCTTTAATCCATTTTGAGTTTATTCTGGTGTATAGTTTAAAATGGTGGTCTAGTTTTATTTTATTTTTTATGCACCAGTCCAGTTTTGCCAACACAAATTATTGAAGAGACTGCCTTTACTCCATTATATGCTCTTGCCTCCTTTGTCAAATGTTAATCAACCATAAAGACATGAGTTTATTTCTGGGCTCTCTATTCTGTTCCATTGATCTATGTGTCTGTTCTTATGCCACTACAAGATGGTTTTGATTACAGTGGCCTTGTAGTACAGTTTGACATTAGGTATTTTGACCATTCCAACTTTGTTCCCCTTCTTTACTCTTTCCTCTAGAAAATCCTGTTACAATCTTAAGAACGTATCCATTTATTTGTCTCTCTGGCTCATATACTGTGTATAAAAAGTCTATTTAATGATAACAAATAATGAATGAGTCATTATTTATAAAATATATTTTAAAAAGCTCTATGTCAATGTAGTTATTTCAGGAAGATTAGGATTATTTTAAATGAATTTTATAATGTTATATAAAAATAAGTCCTTATTTTTAAAAAAGTAATAAAAGGAACAAGTAATAAATAAAGTGCATGAGAAAGATTAGAATTGTTTAAGCTCTTTTTCTCCTGGATACATGTAAAGCCTAATGTTCCTACTCACTATTTTTGTGAAAAAAATTATTTTACTGCAAATATTTTTTATTTTTGATCATTCATTGTTCACAGGATTTTTTTAGTTGCTCAGAAGAGTTTTTAGAACATCTAGAATAAAAAAGGTGATATGACAAAATATTTAATTGAAAATGAATTAAAAGCAAAGAAAATAAAAGTAGAGTGAAATTTCCAAAATACTTTAAAATGATCCCAGTACTTGAAGAAAAGTTATGAAACTGCTTTATGCTCCACACAGACACACACACACTTAAAAAATTCATAATTTTTACCAAATTGCTCTGTTTATCAGTTGGGTATTTTACTCAATTAAAAGAATTAAGCCAAGAAATGTTAAGGCCTTTTTTTTAAAAGAACCAAACTGTAGCTTAATAAAAATTTTAATATGTAGATTTTTCTAGTACGAGTGTTCATTTCCTTCCAAGCACTTAATATTTGATTAAAATTTGGTACCTGTCATCTTGGTATCTCTGTGAATGATTTTTTGTTAATTGAGCATTAGTATGCTCATTAATATGTTGGTAACATTCTTATGCTATCACTTTTACACTTCCTACAGATAAAATTAAAGCAAGAAACATACAGAGAAGTTCAAAATCAATAAATATCTGGATTTTGCTTTGATTTTATTACCCTTTCACTTTTAGTAAATTACCCAATGTTCTTGTTACCTGAAAGTATGCAAATTGTATTAGATTCTGCATTTGTGAATTCACAACTTATACAGTAGGATACTTTCAAATTTCTTTATTAATATAATTAAGATTATTAAAGGTTGGAATGTTACCTCTTCTAGTTTTCCTTTTTGACCTAAAAGGTTTCATTTTAGTGAGCTCTCTTTAAATAATGTAAAAATTTTAAATGTTTTAATTAATGACTACATACCACTTTAGAAAAAATAAATAAAACAGTGAGATAGAGTGGGTCATTTTTTCTTCCACTATAAAAGAGCCTTATATCTCCATGAAGTGGAACATAGACTGTCCTGGATAATAAAAACTGACTTAATTAGAAATGACTGGGATGCTCCTTTCTCTGAAGAGCTGAAGATACATGATGACAATTGGCATCAGGGATACTTCACAGAATGTTGTTATTTAAAGAGGCTACTGATGTTATTAAAACTAAAGGAAGAATATCATAAGTGGAATGTGTCATATAGTCTTTGTTGGTACCAACTTTCAGAAATGTGAACATTCTAAAAACTTGTTCAGACAAATGATTTCTAACATCTTTTCCATCACTTATAGTCCTTAATGGAGCTTCACATAGTTTCCCATAACATTATCATCACAAACATCAGCTTCTGATTAACAAAAGGTGCCCCACACCTAACACTGGGGGAGTGAACCAGAGAGGTGAACTGGCTCCTGCAATAGCACTTCACCCACCAAAACAAGCAACCAAAAAGCTTGACGTGGGAGTCTTTTTGCTTCTAGTTCTAATGCTCTTGAATGGAATGCAAATGCTTCTCAGTAGTGTTCTAATTATCCAAAAATGACCCAGATCTCTCTATTTCTTTCAGTCTGGTTCTGAGTCATCCTGTGGTTGACATCACCATCAGCAGGGAATCGTGTAGTTTATTTTTTTCCTTCTTTTTTTCCCTCTCTTTGAAAGCACTGCTTGTTAACCACTTATCCCTACTTATGGATCTTAATTATTGTTATTTATATAAAACAACAAGGCAAGTAAACAATCAAATAAGGCATTTAACAGCATTCTCATCAGCCTATTGATAGGCCATTCACAAAGGCTTCTATATTATCTTTTGAATAACTAAAATCTTTTTTTTTTAATAAAACATACATTTTTATTTTTAAACTTAATTTTTACTAAAGAGTTTTAAAATGTTCTCTTTTTAAAATTTATCCCCAGGCAAATTATTTTTTAGATTCAATCTCATTTGAGTATTTTCTTGCTACACATGTTATATTTTGCATTTTTTTTTATTGTTGTTGTATTACATCCATCACCTTTTTGCTCCCCTCCGTCCCCTTCCCCCCCCACCCATCCCCCTCTAAAGTCAATCCCACCTGTTGTCCATGTCCATGGTTCCTTTATACTAGGTTCTTGTCTGAGCTGCTCCCTTTCCCTGCCTCTGCCTCCCCCCTCCCCCCAACCCCTTTCCCCCTGACCACTGAA
>PVIW01008950.1:0-22904 GCA_004026585.1 Noctilio leporinus
CATTCTTTTGAATTCCTGATCTGATATTCCAGGTGCCTCTGTTTCATTTTGTGTTCTTTCTGGGGATTCTTCCTTTCCTTTTGGTGATGGACTGATTCTTTTTTTCCCCATTTTGGGTGTCTGTTCTTGCTTGCTCTTTATTTATTTATTTTTGTACTTTCCTTGGGTTAACCTGCTTTGCTTCCTTGCCTTAGTTGAGAACCCTTCTGTGATAGGATATTTGTAGAGTTCAATGTTGCCGTCTCCCAGATTTTCTCCACTTGCTGTTCTTGGTGTGTCCTTTATTTGTGCTGTCTGGTTGCATTCTGGGCCTGTGGACTTTTAGCAGAAACAAAAACAAAAACAAAAAACAAAAACATACACAAAAAAACAAAAACAAAATACCAAACCAAACAAACAAACAAAAACAAAACAAAACAAAACAAAAAAATTGCAAAAGGAAAAAAGAAATAAAAATGATAATAATAATAAGAAGAAAGGGTTTAGATGGCTGTTCACCCTTAATAATCCCTGACTGGTCCAGATGGAGCCTGGGCCTGAGGGCTTTTAGCAGAGGAAAAGAAAAGAAAAAAAAGAAAAAGAAAATGAAAAAGAAAAGAAAAGAAAAAAAGGGAGAAAGTCCCAAGAGAAAGAGAAATCAATATTAATAAAGAAAAGGTTTAGGTTTCTGTTCACCCTTTATGGTCTCTGTTGGTCCTGGTGGAGCTAGGACCAGTGGGTTTTATCAGGAAGAAAAGAAAGGAGAAAGAAAGAAAGAAAGGAAAAAAAAAAAAAAAAAGAGGAAGGAAGAAAAGAATAAAGAATGGGTTTAGAAAGGCTGGGGAAGGGAGGAATACTTAGATTGAGGTCTGGGAATGTGTTATAGCCACAGAGTGAACAGACTTTAATTCGAGAGTAGCGAGGGTCTTGGGTATTTAGGTGGATTGAGGTATAGGGGGGATTAAGAATATGTGAGGAGTAACTTTTGCAAAGGATATGTTGGGGCTTAATAGTTCATATTGCTCTCGGTATACTTCAGGTGCTTGAGATTGGCAGCAGTCCCTTTCCTGATGCTGCCTCTTTTTCTTGGTCAGGACTTTACAGTCTATAGTCTATATTCTAGCCAGTCTTGGCGCGTGGCAGGGCCTCTGATTGTCACAGTAGGGCTGATTCTGAGTGTCTGCCCCCAGGTAGGCTGGGCCTTCCTCAGCCTGGCTGGGTTTTAGGGCTGCCGATGTTCTGGAGCCGGCAGGCAGCCCCCTCCCACTCCTGGCGGAGGTTCCGGCCCAGGACGGGCCCCCAGCACTTCTGCAAGGTCGTGGGTTACTATGACGACTGGCCCCACCCCTGCAGTTCCGGGAGGAGGTCGGGCCTGTCATTCAACACTGTCCGGGGTCCGCCTACACTGTCCCGCCCTTCCGGGGCGGGCACCACGCCCGCAAGCCAACCAGCTCTCCTCGGAGCCCTTTCCGTGGCCTCTGCGATGAGCCCCTCCCAGGCATGGGCGGCGCGGCCTTTGTCTCCGACAATGGGGGGTCTCCCGCCACTAGTTCCCGGCTCGCAGGCTCGCCGCCTGGAGTTTCCTGCGGAGCCTGGGGGCCTGTGCGGTTGCGCAGGGCTGGGCCTCCCCCCTCACAGGGGTTTCTAGCTGCTGTGTCCCCGGTGGCCCAGCAGCTCCGTTTTTGGCCCTCTCGCCGCCCCGCTGATGCACTTCCCGCTCCCCTGCTCCGGCTTCCCGCAGGACTCTTCTCCTCCACCTCTAGCCCCGCGCGCGCGCGGAGCCTCCTCTCCCCGTTCCTGGAGTGAGTTTCTCACACAGTCCCTCCCCTGCAAGAGTTCAATTCCGGGTTCCCTACGGTGTTCGCCCTCGCTGCCCGCACTTCACTGTTGAGACTTCCAGTCACCAGGGAGCCTGGAGCTGGCCCCAGTCAAATGCGCCCCTCAGGGCAGAGCCGCCCCTGCCCAGAGCCGACCTCGGCCCGCCTACTGTCCTGCTGGCCTCCTCTGTCTCTGGGCTGTGCTCCCCTGTGTCCAGATGCTGTCCGTTCCAATCCCCAGGGTCCTGAAGACGTCTCACGCTCCCTACCCTGTCCTCCAGCTGCCTTGGTGCTCGAGAACACCATCAGCACTGCTCTCTACTCTGTCGCCATCTTGGATCCTCCATTTTCTTTTAAATAGCAAATTTCTTCTTATCTGAATATTGGACATTGCTGTTCATGAAATGGAAGTATTTCACAGTTCCACCGTATAATCTCAAATCCAGGTGCTATTTCACCTGCAGCTACTTCTACTTGTTTACAGTCTCACCTTCCACATTCTGTCTTGAACACATGGATGCAGATGCTAGTATCTGTCAGGATTTGGCCAAGTTTTCAGTTTCACTTGGTATTAGGTCATTACCTTGTGATCCAGTGCATTGTAGGAGAACTGAACTTCTATTTTAGGACATTAGTCCAGCTCTCAGTGCACACATTTCTGAGGAAAGCCTCCACTGGGTACTCCATCAAGTATGCTCTCTGGAGGTACTTGTGATCTCTGCAGGCTGCCTTTTTCTGACCAAGCCTGGGAGCTTGTTGCTCATTAGTCATGATGGTCTTTGCAACTTCTTTCCCTGCTCTCCTGATAAATGTATCCAAGGTCACAGGATGGGGCTGTTCTCCTGGACCCCTTTCAATGATATAACTAATCCAGCCATGTCTGCTCAGAGCATAGTTGACTGAAATGAGGAGATTGACGATTGTGGGTGGTCTACTCCTTCCCTATCTGTGAGTGCTTCTCCAGTGAGCTGGATTTGTATTTTTTTAAAAGATTTTGTTATTTCCAGAGAGCAAGGAAGAGAGAGGCAAAGAGGGAGCAAAGCATCAATGTTTGGTTGCTTTTGACCTGCCTCCAGCCACAGACCTGGCTGGAGACTTGGTTATGTGTCCTGGGCTGGGGAATCAAATCAGCGACCTTTGGGTTCTCAGGCTGGCACCTTATCCACTGTGTGCTACCAGCAAGGGCTGGATTTACATGTTTACTTTGTAGTGCTGGTAATGCGTGTACTGTACTCTTTCCACTTCACCTGCTCTGCCCTGCTCTCAGGGAGGTCCCCTTTGAGTATGGTAGGTTTACACATGCACACTTGATTCAGATGATTGGTAGCAACTGTGTGTTGAAGCATGGGTTTCCTAACCACTCTGCGCTGCAGTTTTCTATTTGTAAACAGAACGGTGCACATGTAGTTACTGGTACATTCATGAAGGTGTTTAATGTTATACCACTTTTATTTTCTGTCTTTCTAACCTTCTTTATCCTCTGAGGTAATTTCTCCACATAAAGTTCTTATCAATGTTTAATGAAAATATCTGTACGACAGCCCTGGCTGTGTTGCTCAGTAGGTTAGAATGTTATCCTCATATATCTAGGTTGCAGGTTCAATTCCCAGTCAGGCCACATACAAAAGCAATCAGTGAATGCAACACTAAGTGGAAAAACATATCAATGTTCCTCCTTCTTTCTCTCTTTCTCCTTTCTCACTCTCTCTAAATCAATAAAAGAAAATCCCTAAAATAAAATGTTTGTTTAAAATGTATACATTAGGTATAATAAACACTGAAAAGATATTTGTGCTCGATGTTAACTGCTTTTAGGCGCAGTGCTGAAAGGGAGAATTGGGGTGAAATGCAACCTGTGCTTTGCACCCCAGGCTATGAGCCCTCCCAGGGGATGCTTTTCCATAGTCTCACTCATCACAGGGTTAGCAGGTGCATGGAGGTGCCTAACCCGTCTCCAACTAGCCTTTTGCAATCCAGCTTCAATTTTAGATAAGAATTGTCCTTTGCTTAACAACAAAATGGTGGTGGTGGTTATAAATTCATGGGTTGATAGTAATTTACTGATTGATTCCAACAATATTTAAGCATCTACTATACGAATGGCTCTATTAAGATATAAAATAAACAATCTGGTCTAGTATGATTAAATGTTGGAAGTGGTGTTGATATTTTATATTCTTGATATCCTTCATTTATTACTTGTTTCTAATAGTACTCAATACCACTTTAGTAACCATGGGCATAGCTAGAGCCTACCTGATTGTGCATATGCCTCCCTGACTCTGTTCAGTGACATTATGTCGGTAGTTTGAACCTTTCCTGGACAGGGGTAGGGTGGGGAGAGAAGAATTTGTATCACAGGTATTGGCAAGCTTTACAAAAATCAGGTGTCCCCCCTCCCCTCCGGAGAGGACAGTTTTTTGTTCTTTGTTACTTTTTGTTTAATTAAAAAAAAATTGTTTTTTATTTTATTGCTGTAGTATTAGAGTTGGCCCAATCAGAGACTTTTGTTGGACATGTGTTAGTGAGTCTTGATTGTATTGCATCTTTATGTCAGTTCCTGGAAGTGCTTTGCTACTCCTCTAAATCACTGCTGTAACAGTTCCATTCATTGCATTGATTTCTATCTTTAATCAGAATGATCAAACTTCTAGTTGCCTGAAATGGATTTCTGCATGTTCATGTCCACCTGCTGAGCTCGTCCACCTTCGGCCCTCTCTCCCCATTAGCTCCTAGGGGACCCGTGATTAGGAGGGATGCATTTTCAGGTTAAATTTTTCCTTTGTTTTGTTAGTAGCATTGTTTGATACAAATCCCTTTTAAAATTTCCAATTCTATGAGAGGAACAAGGCAGGGTTGAGTGTTGTTTAGGGTCTTTTATTTTTAACATTGTTATAGAGTTTTATGTGCACTGAAAAGAAAATACCTGCACCGTAGAGGATTCTCCTTAGGCATGTGGCATGCAATATATGTGCTTCTGCTTTTAATCTATAATTCGTGTCTTGATGGTATTTCTTTGCAATGTCGGAAGGAATGATGTGTGTAACTGCATGTCTCTTTGACTTAGAGCAGTAACTCTCAATCTTTTTCATCTCATGGCACACATAAACTAATTACTAAAATTTTGCAGCACACAAAAAATACATTATATTTTTTGCCAATCTGACCAGATAATAGTATAATATTCACTCACACTGAATGGCCATTGTTGTGTTGGCTGCTTTCATTTTTTTATTTGACAGTCTAAGGGAAAATCAGTGTCCGTGATGAAGTAGTTAGATATTGCATGTTTTAAAAATTAATGGGCACACTGGCTGAAAATTGCTGACCTAGAAAATTGTGTGATTCAACTACTCAACCTTAGCAACATTATTATCAGTGTCAAATTTTCCAGGGGTTTAATGATTCTTTTAAGAAGCTGTAATATTAACTTCTGACATGCTATCTTCAAGAAAATTTATAGGCACAAAAAACCTGTGCAATTCTATTTTTCAAATAATTCTCATATAAAAATAGAATTATTTTTCAAATAATTCTCAAATAATTTCAGAATGATAGAGAACAGATACAAAGGTGTGGCCAGATGAGAAGTCGGTTTTACATTCATTGTCCAAAGGATGGCGAGAGCCTAAGAAATCCATTTAGCTGAAACACATCCATGAACCAGGCAGTAAAGAACTATAGAGAGAAAGCAAAATCATGGTGAAGGAGTTGGGGATTTACTTTAGAAATTGCCTAATGATAGATTCCAGGTTTTGGATAGAAAATGATATTTGGCATTCAAAAGATTTCTCAAGTAAGGGAAGGAAAGGTTGCTCTAGCCCTTGAAAAACTACTGTGAATAGCAGAGAGAGAGTTGACTTTATATGGAAAAGTGTGAAATGCTTCTGAATGTATTTCTCTTTGCTTTGTCATTATCTGAAGATACTGTACATTGGCCTGGCTGGTGTGGCTCAGTAGATTGAATGCCAGTCTGGGAACCAAAGGGTTGCTGTTTGGATTCCCAGTCAAGGGCACATGCCTGGGTTGGGGCCAGGTCCCCAGTTGGGGGTCTGGGAGAGGCAACTACCCTTTGATATTTCTCTCCTTCTCCTTCTCCCTCCCTTCCCCTCTCTCTAATAAATAAAAAAAGTCTCTAAAAAGAAAAAGAAAAGCCCTGTACAGTAAGTATTTATACACATTAAATATGTCTATTCGCTGGAGCACTGGCATAAGTGGATAGATAGGTGTTGTGGCTTTTAAAAATATACTTATAGTCTAATAAGTAAAAATTTACTTTAGTTGTTAGTTACACAAAGCCCTTTTTCTACCACATTGATGTATTGTCCGGTAACCTTTTTCAAGAGGGAAAATTTCCATTACTTAGTGGTCCAGTTTAACCTGTTTTGTTATTTGAAGAACAGATAAACAGACAACATGATCCTCATTTCAGGAGTAAATAAGAATAAAACCTTTTCTGTCCACAAATAAAATGTAAATAAATATTTCAAACCTTTTATTTTTATATCTGAAAGTAACTAGTATCTATTGTTTTATATTTTTCATTTGTCCTAGATATCATTTATGCATTCATTTATACTGAAAATTGTAGGGAAGCTCTTAGTCTGAAGGCATCTCTTTCTGGTATATACTGATAAGACAGCCTTTCTTATAAAATGAGCTGAGGTTTTTAGTGCATTTGGAAATCAAGAATTCCAGATTTAATTACATCTGAAGGGAACAACCTAGGGAAACCGAAAGTACTGACAGATTATGTAATCAAAAGCAAATGATGGGGTTATTAAATCTAATAAAATGATTTCCCAGCATTTAATTTATTTCTCTGATTTGAGAAACTTTGGTATAAGTAACTACTGAAGTGGACATTCTAAGCAGTCACCACTCCTAAACAGTTCTTTCCTCGAGATCATTTTTGGTTGAAAATATGTCTAAAGGTTATATTTTAGAGCAGATAGTTAAGTCTTTTGGGGGGAAGGTGGGAGGAAACGAGGTGTATGTCCTAGTAAAGCCTAAAGGAAAGCAATGAAAGAAGCACATTGTTTAAAGTGCTGTTCCCTTGCATTACCACCTCCATTCTACATAAGATGGAAAGGAACATTTAATATATTCTGAATGAAACATTTCATATATCACATAGTGAGATATGCTCAACCTCAAATAATCTTAAATTTAGATAGAATAGCAACAAAATTTCTTGCTGGTTAAGTTAACTTAAGGTGTGTGTGTGTGTGTGTGAGAGAGAGAGAGAGAGAGAGAGAGAGAGAGAGAGAGAGAGAGATGGCAGCAGCCAGGCAAGAACTGAGAAGATTTTATCCTGTTCACCAGCCAGCAGGTTAGCTTGTCCCAGGTTTATGGAAGTTTTCAGAAAGTACATAGTGGTTCAGTTGCTTTCAATCCCCCAAACCTGTGGAAGTTGTAAGGACTCTGTGGGCACTGTTACAAGGAGGAACCTTGAGCTGAGTAACTTGACTCTTTAATAATGGGCAGTTAAGATGCCTACCCTTTGCCTGGGAATTGGGAGGGAGATGCTTATCTCCATTGTCAAGACATGCAAATGTGTAAGAGCCTGATGGAGAATTAACTGTCTTTCAATACATACAACAAAAGCCATTCGATGGACAGTTTGATATGAGGCTGCTAGTGATAGAAATTGGTTTGGTCCTTTTTGAAAGCAATTAGGCACCAAGTATTAAAATGATCATCATTTGAAGCATTTTATTTTTGACTTTTTTTTTTAAAGAAAATAACCTATGCATTGAAGTATTTTTATTTAGAAATCCATAATTGCTGGATTTTAAAAATGTGCTGTAAGTGAATTTGATGAAATATTAAATCATTAAAAGTAGTTTATCTAAACTTTGAAATAAAAGTTCATACATTAATTAACCTATGTATGTTTTATCACCGTTACTGTATTAACAAAGAAAACCTATATGACTTCTAGAAACTAAGAGGAAATTATGCAAGGTAAGGTGGAAAAGGCAGCGATCATCATATCAGTACATTATAACTTTTGATCAGTGTAAGAAAGGACAGACTTAACTTTAAAGTCAAATGATATACATCTTTTTATTTTTCTATTTACATAGAAGGCAGTATTGAATACCTGTTTATCACTTGATAGTGATGTTACAAGTATTTTCCATTAATTAGCTAATTGATCCTCATAGAAACTCGGTAGATGTATACCATTATTTTTTGGAGTTTATAAATGACTAAACTGAGACAGGGAAGTTACATAATTTTTCAAAATCATAATCATTCTGTATGTAGAATCCATTTTATTTACCCTAGGCTCTAGGGTACCATACTAAATATACCACATTTACTACTTTAAATTAGTGTACTTGTTTACTATCTTCATTTTTGTTTGGCATTTTATCACATTCTGTACAGTAAGGATTATACAACAATGCACAGCGAATCAGTCTTATCAATCTTAATCTCTAATATAAGTTTATTATAAACTTTTGAACCATGATTTAAAATTTAGCATTCAGACTAATGATTTGAAATTGAGCGTTTAGACTTATTATCATTGCTGCGTGTCAAACATATTAATATGCTTCATTTGTTTGAGATCCCCAGGAAATCTACCAACTGCCTTTTGCTTCATTAATTAAACTAAAAATTTAAATGAAAGTAAGATTTTTTTAAAGCTATTTACTTTTCCCAAGTTATTGATTGGTTTCAAGTAAGTTAATGACCACATTTCATTTGTGAAATTATGTTGTTGCATTGGAAAGTAATAAGCCAATGCAAACTCTTAATAAATATTTGTACTGGATTTTTCTATAGGCCTATGTGTTGGTCTGTACTTGTTTATTAATAATTTAAATTAATGACATACAGACTTTTGGACTGCCAAATATTTTCTTATAAGGCTATTCAAAATTAATAATGGTGACTTATGTATTTATCATCAAGGAAAACAGGGCACTAATATATATTTGCCACTTATTAAAAGCCTTGTTAGGTTTATGTGAACCACAGAGCTCAGTAATTAACTTACCTGTTTGATGTTTCTTCTCTTAACGCCATTCTTTCTTTGATTCTGCTTAATTCCTTTTAGTTACCCAATTTATTTGATATGGCATCTTGTCCATCTTCTTCTCATCTTAAACTTTTCTGCCATTCAGAATACTGTACCAAAACATGGATTTTTTTTTTTAATCACTCTGCTTGGCTTCTTAGAGCGATTAAATATGATATACATCAATGTTAATGAACACTTCTATCTTTGTAGTTCCCTGGAATGTTCTGTTTTCTTTCTAGGCCCTTGAACCTTTGCAAAGTTACTTCTATGATATATTTTTAGGAAGAGGGGAAGGGAGGGAGAAAGATAGGGAGAGGAACATGAATGTGTGTTTGCCTCTCACACACCCTCAATGGGGGACCTGAGCTGCACCCCAGGCATGGACCTGTTCTGGAATCAAACCAGAGACCCTTTGGTTCACAGGTTGGCACTCAGTCCATTGAGCCTACTTTAAAGTCAGATGGTATGTTATATCATATCATGTGACACCAGCCACAGCCTACTTTTATTACAAAGACACAGTAAAAATCCCTTTTACTTCTGCCACCTGTTCATAACCACAGATAAGATATTCTGATGTTTCTCCTAAAATGAAAACTTGCAAAACAAATATTTTATTAGTAATTTTCACTCTATATGAAAGTATTTATTATATGTTCAGAATTTAATATAGTTTCACAACATACATTTTCTTATTTGTTTTCTCACAGATTTTGGCCCTGACACTAAGTATTATAGTTGGTTTGGGTCATATTTATTACTCAATGTCCCAGCTCACTCTTCTTTGAGTAATATTGAATGAAACAAACATGGTGAGGCAGAAGAACCAAAGGTGTTGATGCAGCTTTAAAAATCCCAGCTATGATACTGTGAAGGAGTCTGAAATCTTTTTTAGGCCTAATTTCCTCAAGTCTAGCCTATTTTTGGTGATTAATGAAACAGTGTATATAGTTTGTGGTACATTCTAGATGTTTAGTAAAATTGGTTCTTTTTTGTTTCTTTCAGCATTTTATTCTAACGTGTAAGGTGATTTGCATGGAGTGATATCTAGGAGTTTATCACACAACAAGCTTTATTAATTAGATCAGTAAAGTTATTTTTAAAACTCAGGTTGAGAAAGTAGCACTTGGTGAAATGAACAAGGAGGGGGCAGAGGCAAGTTGTTCACGCTCCCTCTTCACAGATGGGCTGGTCCAGTGCATGTAGATGTAATTTCATGGAAAAATGTTCAGTAAACCTGGTACACAACTATATTGCATGTCAACAGCACAGCCCTGTTAAAACAACACTGTGCTCAAATTGTTGGGAACACGGCATGTGGTTATGCTGCGCAGTATGTTTAGGAAAAAAACTGTAGGTACTCAGTTCATTAGCAATCCCATATGTTTTATTTAATGAAAAATGAGGGTAGTGCCAAGGGTTAAAGTAAGATTTTATTGAACATTAAAGAAGTGGGTTCTTTAGTAACCGACATATCGTAAGTCTGCAATATGTATCAGCAGTTACCACTTATTTTTTGTTATACATTTTAAAATGATGTTTTTGCCTTTTTAAGAAGTGATTTGCATTTATCATGCTCAAATATTTAATTTTATGTTTATTTCTTATTGATTTAAATAAATGTTTATTTAAAAGTTTAGTTCCTACTTTAATGAATTGATTATTAATTTTTAAATCTTTTTTTAAGCCAAGAGGATGTTGAATGAAAATTTATACATTGCTTTTTTAAAATAATGGTGTTTTAATATACCACTAAGATAATTATTATTTACCCATGTTTTACTTACTTCACCTTAAAAAAATAAACATTTTAAAATGTCACTAAATAAGAATTAGAATGTTGTTAGAAAAGAAGTTTGGTCAGATTACATGATCTGTATATTTTAACAATCTAAAGTCAAGAGTATTTTTTCAGGAATTTTTAGAGGAAAACAAATTGATGTTATTATGGTAAACAAGCAGCATCTGGAACAAGATTAGTCATACTGATTAAAAATCATGCTACCTAATGGGTCATCACCTGGTCATTAGTATTTGTTGTGGAGCTGTAAATAATACAGCAGGCAACAGGTATGTCCTGCAGGACAACTGACCATGGTTTTGCAGCCCTGGTGGTGCTTGTGCACTCATATGGTGGGTTAGTACCAGTAGGGGTGAAGCAGATGATAACAGGTGCCCTGCTGGGGTTGGTTGGTTACTGAGCTCAGTGATTCTGTGTAAGATTTCCTTTCTGTATCATGGGGCTCAAGAAGAAAGGGAAGAAGGAGATTCCAGTATATGATTGAATATTGGACTACATATCTTCCAGTAAGATTCCTCCTTGCCCTGAAATTCAAATAATCTATGAGAAGCAGATTTACATTTTGAAACTTAATTTTGAGATTCCACTCTGCATGTAATAGGTGCCAAGATACATAGTTTGTGTTGTTCTTTGTAGTTAGATAGCTTTCATGAATCAGCACCATCTGTTCTTTTAACGACTCTTCACTTGCCTTGGGTTGTATGGAGTCATGTTGTTTCAAGATAGGAAATGTTTCAAGATAGGATACGTTTCTTTTCTGTGGTACATGGAAATTACATAGACTGTTCAGCACTATGTTTGCCTTTCCATTTGATCAGTATTACTTTGAGATGAGAATTTAGGAGTCCAGTTGAAGAGGTAAAGCTCAAATACAATGTTCAACAACCCAAGTTCTGAATTATTATTCCTGTAATCCAAAATTATTTGATGTTGAGCTCTGGCTTCTGTGGAGCATAGTTTATGTTATAATCAATAGCACTGCATTTAAAAGTATGACATTTACGGTTTTCCCTCTACATATTTTTAGAAAGTGTGTTTTTTTTTTTTTTTTTTTTTAATTTTTAAAGGGCTTATTTATTATCTAGTATTGTCTGTCCTTAAAAGTATTTAAATTAAGGTTTTTTCATAAATGTTTTTTATTTTGGTGGAATATAATGATCATGAAGCAAAGTTACATTACACATTTCCTGATTTTATTTTTCTTTGAAGTTTAGTATAGATTCATTTTCAGTTATCACATCCTCACACATTACCCCTCAGATATTTTTTTTCCAGGTTTGATGGGAAATGACTTTTTCCTGGTGATTTGACCAACTAATTAGTAGCAACATTATCCCCCACCCCCCAAAAAAAACCAACAACAAAACCCTAAAAACCAAACCTTCTGAAATCCTAGTCATGACTCTAAGGGTAATTGAAAATTGATCTCCCTTGGAATTATTTTCTACCACATGTGGTTCTTCACAGAGTGGTTTAACTCTTGCTGTCAATCAAATAAGTATTTTCTCTGGGATACTGTAGTTCAGTAGTAGTTAACATGTCACTCATTAGGTTTGGAAAATCCTGGAGCTACTTTAAAAACTGTTAAAAGATGATTGAGTTGAGCAGTTTTGTAGCAATACAATTGAACCAATTAAATTACTTTACTGTTAATAGTAAAAACACATTAGGAAAAATAAATTTAACAGGGTACCATCAGAACTTTCATTTTTTTCTATATCTCTTTTAAAATGTGAATGTAGAGAAGATAGTTCATAGTTCATATTCAAGTAGAAAAATTAGATAATTTTTCAAATCAAAAAGGTAAATAGTTTAGTCAAATTTATTTTTCTTAAACATTATTCATGTGAGTGTTGGAGACTTCAGAATGTATCATTTATTGACATTTTCATGTGAGTGCTTTTCAACTGAGGGTTAGTCTTTACATTATTAGTGGTGTAGAAGACAGTAAGAGGATTAATTTTTACTAGAAGCAGAGAACCAGTAGGTTCATATGATGCTTTTATGTACCCTTGTCTAACATAAATTTCTAAGCTAATGTAAAGCTCATCATTCTGACCCAAGGGTGTCAAATATTAATTTTTCTCAATTCCTTTCTCTTTTTTGATTACTTTGAGTCCTTCATCTTTTATTTATTTTTGTTTTTTAATGTATTTTATTGATTATACTATTACAGTTGTCCCGATTTTTGCCCCCTCTGTCTCTTCCATTCAGCATTTCCCATTCTCTCCAGCAATCTTCCCCCACCTTCTTAGTTCATGTCCATGGGTCATGCATGTAAGTTCTTTGGCTTCTCCATTTCCTGGACTGTTGTTAACATCCCACTGCCTGTTCTGTACCTACCAATTTGTACTACTCAATCCCAGCACCTTTTCCTCCATTTTCCCCTTTGCTCCTCCCAACTGGTAATCATCCAAAAGGTCGTAATATCTGTGATTCTGTTTCTGTTGTTATTTGTTTGCCTAATTTGTTTTGTTTTGTTTTGTTTTTTTAGATTCAATTGTTGATAGCTGTGACTTTATTGCTATTTTAATGTTCATAGTTTTGATCTTTTTCTTAAATAAGCCCATTTGACATTTCATATGATAAAGGCTTGGTGATGATGAACTGCTTTAGTTTTACTTTGTCTGGAAAGCACTTTATGTGCCCTTCAATTATAAATTATAGCTTTGCTGGATAGAGTAATCTATGTTGTAGGTCCTTGCTTTTCATCACTTTGAATACTTCTTGCCAGTCCCCTCTTGCCTGCAAAGTTTCTTTTGAGAAATCCCCTGGTAGTCTGATAGAAACTCCTTTGTAGGTAATTACCTATTTTTACCTGGCTATGTTAAGATTCTCTCTTATCTTGAACCTTTGGCATTTTAATTATGGTGTGTCTTGCTGTGGGCCTCTTTTTGTGCTTGTTTGGTCTAGCTTGTTTGGGACTTTCTGTACTTCCTATACTTGTATGTATGTTTCCTTCACAAAATTAGGGAAGTTTTCTTTCATTACTTTTTAAGTAACTTTTCAGTTTCTTGATATTTCTCATCCCCTTCTAGCACCCCTATGATTTGAAGGTATCTATGTTTGAAATTGTCCCAGAGGCTTCTTAACCTATCCTGGTTTTTCTGGAGACTTGTTTCTTTGTGCTGTTCTGATTGAATGTTTAGTTCTTCCTTATGTTCCAAATCATTGATTTGATTCTTGACTTTATCCAATCTACTGTCGATTCTCTGGAAATTGTTCTTTATTTCACTTAATTTAACCTTCATTTCTGCCTGGGTCTTGTATGCTAAAGTACCCAATGAGTTCCTTGAGAATCCTGATAACCAATGTTTTGAGCTCTGCATCTGATAGGTTAGCTATTTGTGCTTTGCTTAGCTCTCTTTATGGAGTTTTGTTTTGTTCTTTCATTTGGGCTGTATTTCCTTGACTCTTCCTTTTGACAGCCTTCTGGTGTTTGTTTCTGTGTATTAGGTGGAGCTGCTTTGACCCCCAGTCTTGGTAGCGGGGCCTAATATAGAAAAGTGCACCGTAAGTTGAATGGGTGGTATCCTAGGTAATCTCCAGGGGCCAACCTGTGTAAACCTGGTTGATGGAGTTTCAGGTATGGTGACCCAGCTCTGTGGCTTTGTGGGGGGTGGGTTGGAAAAGGAACGACTGCTGCTTTTTGGCTTTTGGAGTTTTGTCCTGGAGGAAACTGTCCCCTGGCCCTCACCCTAATGCCAGACCCTTCAGTTTCTCCCTGTATGCCTCTGGTGACTGTCCAGCTGGAGCCCAGAAGGAATGAGTCTGAGTGAGTCCTAAGGTATTCTTTTTTTTTTTTTTTTTTGCCTGTTTTTTAAGTGGAGACGCCTGAGAATCCTGCTGTTTCTTCCACTGCCCCAAGCCCTGGTGGTTTTTATAAGAAATTACATGACTTTCCTTCCTGGCACTGGCACCCTGGGCTGGGTGGTCTGGTGTGGGGCTGGGATCCCTCTTTCCTGGGGTATCCCTCCTGATTTTTATCCACTACACATGGATGTGGGATCAGCCTATTTCTTGTTTCTGCATCTCCACATTTCCACCCCTTTTACTCATCGAAGTGAATGGAACTTCTTTAATTTCTGGTTGTCGGACTTTCATACTGCTTGTTCTTTTGACATTTCTGGGTGGAAGTTGTTTTTGCTGTGTTTGTGTGAATAGGAGAGCCACTTTTTACCTTCCCATCTTGATGGGAAGTTGACTCAACTTCTTCATCTCTTAAAACATTTTTCTTAGATTAATAGGATATAGATAAGGGGTTAACAAAACCTTTTCTCCATTCTGCATGAGAATGTAAGCTTTGATGGCCTTTTTTTGGCTTCCTTTTTCTGGAAACCTGATAAAGGTTCCCTTCAACTACCCTGGTATGGTAAATGTGACCTCTGATTGGTAATTGCACCTAGACTTGAAAAACTGATTTCTGACAAGCAGCTATGGCTTTGAACAAGAAATACTGCATCTCTGAGACAAGAGGCTGGTCAGCCCAGCAGTGCTTAAAACCAGTTGCTGCGGATGTCTTTCCCTGACTTCAAGCTGACAACTGGGAAACCCACAAGGGAAGCAGTCAGCTGAGCTGGCTGTGGCCCCGCCCACTGGCAGGTGCCTTTCCTGACTTCATCCTTTGAAGTCAGCTTGATGGCAGTTGCCCGATGATGTTCTTGAGCATCTGGATGTTTAATTGGGCTATAGATCCCTCTGTATCCCTGTCTGGGTTTTTAAATATATAGTCAGAATAAAAGTAAATAAACAAAAACTAGTAGTTTACTCTTCTTGGCTCCCCACGCTTCTTCCCAGAGGCTAGAACTTTCAGCTTATGTGGATGTTTGTCCTAGAATTTCATTGCGTGTTTCTAACTAAACCATTTATAACCTTCATTGACATGCTATTATAGAAGATGAAAGGTCTTGTTTTTATGCCACTTTCACTTTCCATGTCCCCGTCCTCTCTAAGTTAATCAGTAGCTAGTATCACATGATTTCTTATGTAAGAATTGTTCACTTTGTAACCAGGTCAGCACTCTGATTAAATTTCCTCTCCTACACAATTTCTTCTGTTGTTGCTGGAGCTAATGGCTTTTACTTTTTAAAAATTTATTACATTTTCTCTATACATATTTTTACTTTCTCCCACATCCTCTACACATTCTGTATCAGATTTGTCATAACATTCCCTAAATGTTCATAAATATAATGCTAATTATTAATTACTTTATTCATGGATCTTGATGTCCCACACCCTCCATCTAATACAATCTGGTTTCTGCATCTCTGGGTTGTCTTTTCACTGTGTTCAGGGACTTTCCTTGGGTTCTGTCCATTGTTTTGTTTTTAATATTATTATTTTTTAATTCACTGTTGACATCAATACAGATATCCATTCATTTCCTGGATTTTGCTGGAGCACGTATAAATAGAGTTTAAAGGGTTCATGGGTAGTGAAGACTTTGCATGTCTCCAAACTGTCTTTCAACATTTCACTTTTCTGTCTTTTTTTTTTTTTTTGGTTTAGTTGAACATAGAGTTCTACACTGAAAGATAATATTTTCCTTGATATAAGGCTTTTATTTAATAGGATTTAATGTTATTGATAGCTACTTCATAACAGTGAAGACTATCTTAGGTCATTTCTTAATGATACTTCTAGGTTTAGTATGTTAGTAATCACATATGACTGCTTCTGTTTGGCAATGCATAGGCTGAACTCTGTTGTTCGAAGGTAGTTCTGATGGCTTTCTTGCATTTTTATACTTCTTGTACTGAACTACACTTTCAAGGATGTGTATACAGAAAACAGCTTTGGAAGCCAGGAGACAGTCCCTCCGCAGCCATGACTGGGCATGCGCACTGTCTGTCTGTGTAAGAGACTTGCGTTCCCTATGCTCAGATTTCTTTTGTGTGTTCTGGTGCCCCCTGGGCCTGTTCACATCACCTTGTGAGAGCTGGCCCTTGAGAAACCAACCAGTGCATGAAAAAAGGATACCCTGACTAGTGCTGTTGTTGCAATAAACTGTCCTTTGACTTAGACCTGGACATCTTACTTTATATGCCAGCATCCATGGAGCTACAGCAGGCTAACTAAGGAGCTTTCAGTGGGTAAAATCTCAGATCCTTTGTAGCCCTTGGCATCTATTTACCTCTTTGAAAATTCCCTCAACCAGTAACCCATAGTGTTTTCCTCTTCTTGCCATTTGCTTGATTATACACAGCATTTGGTTGTCAGTATTTTTTAATGTAGTTTTTTATCCCAACGTCATTTTACAATGAAAGCGCCTTGTATACAGAGAAGAACAATAAATACCAGGGTTTTATGCAAGTCTCTTAAAGTGTTGGCCAAAAAGTCTGTTTATTTATTTCCTGTAAAATAAAAGACATATTTTTCATATTCACCAATAAGTTTCTTGATTTAAATATTTTGAGTATGTTGGCTATCTCCTGCATGGTATATAATGTTGATTGTTCTCAGTTAAGGTCTAGGTTTGATTACTGTCAACCTCAACTAGTCTACTTGACTATGAAGTATCATCCAGGGAGAAATCTCCAGCATGAACCTTTGCAAACCACTTTCGACACATTTGATCAGTCACAGCACCTTCTCCATACACTGCACACGTTTTTATTTGTTTCAGTTGTATTTTTTACATTTCTTGAAATGAGATAGCATAGTATGCTGAAAATGTTGCTAATTTTCTTCCATCTTCAATATTAAAATGGCTACACAAAAATTCACTTTTCTTTTTTAAGAGTTTATTCATCATTTTGAAAGAGAAGGGCAGGGAGGGCAGAAGAAAGGGAGAGAAACATCAATGTATGGTTGTCTTTTTCCTGCCTCCAGCTACAGACCTGGCTGGAGACCTGGTTATGTGCCCTGATTGGGAATTGAACCAGCAACGTTTAGGTTGGCAGGCCAGCGCCTATCCACTGGCCACCAGCCAGGACCCAAAATTCACTAATTTTGAAGTCTTCTTTTTAATGCATGATGATATGATAGCTATCACAGTTCAGTCTAACACAATTGTTTCAAATGAAGTTAATGACAAGTAAGCCCTTACTAGAGCCATCTTATGGAAAAAGCAAAACAAACTTTTTTGCCAATCCAATATAAAATAAGACATCTTCTTGGTTGATATTTCATTTATCATTATGAACCATCACGTTTATCTCACGTGCCATCTTTTGGAGTACGACCATATTCACCTGATCCCAGTTTGTGCCCCATGTGGTAACATAATTTTTACAAAATACTGCCTTTGTTAAAGGAAGGATTGATAGGTATTGACTGTGTCATTGAGTGTGCCTTCCCTTTACTTGTCCTTCACTAACAGAAATAAATAGAGGTGGTTCCTTATAACTAAAATCTTAATGCCTTTACTGTTAACTCTAAATAGTCATTTGAACCCAAAGGTTGCTGGTTCGATTCCCAGTCAGGGCTCATAACCAGGTTGCGAGCCAAGTCTCCAGCCAGGTCCGTAGCTGGAGGCAGGTGAAAGGCAACCATACATTGATGTTTTCCTCCCTTTCTTCCTCCCTCCCTGCCCTTCTCTCTAAAAATAATGAATAAAATCTTTCCAAAATAATAGTCAATTGGCTCAAAGTAGTTTTATGTGAAATATCATAGGATGAAGGATTTGAGTCAAGGTTTTACTTACTGTGTACTCATTTTGGAGCTGTATTTGTGGAACTGAGGAAGTGACAAGTATTACTATGAAGGTGTTGATAGTCATTAAGTTAGGTTATAATGGTCTCAACTGTTTAGTAAAAATTTTAAACATGCATCCTTAGTGTCATACATATTTATTAACATGTTACTATATTAACATAACATTGTAGTAACATACAGTTACTTTCTAAAATACCAAAAAAAAAAATGAGTTAAAAATGGTAAGGAAGTTAACATTAAGTAGAAGTTTTAATGTTTTCTCATTACAGTGCTACCTTGTTCACCTTTTGGGTGCTAACTCAAGAAACCAGTGCTTTAAAATACAACTTTTCACATACTGTATAGATACCCATCTTATGATTAAAGGTCATCTTCCCTAGGGGGAGGACATAATTATAACATGATCATCGTGCTTATTCAACCCCACTTTTATTCAGTTTTCTTCCATATTATCGAAATAAATCTGACACAGAGTGTCCTGTTTGTGTTGTGCTATCTAGGATGAGGATGGGACAGAAGACAGCAATCGTGTTGAACCTGTTGGACATGCCGACAGTGGTTTGGAGAACATACCCAACTTTTCTCTGGAGTAAGTTACTGATCCTTTTAACTAAATGTGTAGTATACGTGCAGCATTACTGATAGCAGCAAGTATTCCAGAAACATAGGGCATGCATGGACTTTTTGTGCTATGTTGAAAACATGCCTCGCATTGGTTTGTTTTCCAAAGAACATCTTTTCATCTGTTGTGTTAATTAGCTAATGTAAAAAGAGTAGCATGAAATTCACATGTACCTCTCCTGTCATGCCCTGCCAAATACTATTAAATTATAATATAAAATAATGGTTGATTGAACATGCTTATCATTTTTACAACACTGTCTGGATTGCTTAAACTAAATAATTAAAATACTATTTCTAAATGTTTTTAGGTTGTATGTCAGTATTTTGGTTGTTTGCTCTCTAATTTTGCTAAATTTGAAAAAAATTGTCAACATACCTGAGTTTCCCCGAAAAATTAGTTGTATCATGTAAGGATTAGCCATTTTAGTGTATATATTTTGATTTGAAAAAATAGAATCTCTCAAAGTATTTGGAAAATTACAGGTTGTAAGTTAGGGACCTTGAACATGATTTTAAGTACAAAAGGACAAAGTAAGACTTTATTATTACAAATGTCTGAAATATTAGCATGTTTCAACAAAAGAGGTTCCCAGAGAGGGTAATATTCTGATTTTTTTTTTGACTTTGGTTTAAAGTTAATCAATCTAGATATTAACCTTTCAACTCTTAATTCTGTCTTTCAGTTATCAAATGGAAGGTTTTAAGAACTTCCTCCTGAGACAAGGCGCTAGAATTAGATTATTTTGGGATACAGTGTAACCAGTGTTCTCTAAGTATTTACATTTAGGAAATACTTGCCATGTCATAGTTGTTTTTAGAAAGAATGTATAATAAAAATAATTATTAAAGTAACTATACTCTTTAGTTGACAAACCAGTTATTAAAAATATGTAAATTGTATTAACAGTATCAAAATTAGGATGTTATAAAATTCCACAAAAATATGAAAAAAATTTATTTAAATAGTGTTACTTTAGTATGGCAGAATTTTAATTTTTTTTCTAATTTGTGTATATGGTTAAATCTATGCATGTTTTTAATTTAGTTTTGAATTGTGTGATATTCCTATCTTTAATTTTCATTAGTCCTTGTATAACTAGGGCATTCTTAGTATAGAGAATAACTTCAGGTTCTTATTTATGATGATGATGAAATTAGCATTTTCCATTATATAAAAACTATATTGTGATCTTTGTCAAATCCCTTGGTAATCATTTATGGTTGTCTGGATTGCTTAAACTAAATACTTAATTAAAATACTATTTCTAAATGTTGATTGTTAGATAAGTGCTGCTTAGGTTTCTATGCAACACACACACATACATATATCTACAAAGAAAGTGAAATTTCATTTAAATGGTTTAGAAAATTTACATTCTCCAATTTATACCAGTTTTTATTAAACTTAGGCTTAGTACATTAATAGTAAGTACTTTTATTATATAATAGGAGTAATTTTATGTTATTCTATATGAATAGCTTTACAACCTTAAAGTTCATTTGCAAACATTTTTATGAAAATGGTTTGGTTTATAGTGGAAATCTGTTGGCTTTGAGAAAGGAATTTCATAACCTACACTTGCAGGTGTTCAAGAAATTATGACTTTACATGTGTGGATGGTGGGAAGTCAGAATTGTTGGGTCACATCTGGACCATCACCTGTCTATAGGGGCAAAAACTTTGAATGTGTTGGATTATTGGAAAGTTCAGCTATGTGACATATTTAGGAGCTCTTTTTAAATGATAAAGTGCTCTGTAACTGCAACACTTCTATTCAGTTAATCTTCATTGTCCTTGAAGTAGATGTTAAGATGGAAAATTTTCAGTGGACATCTAGAGATTTGACTTACAAAATGAGTATTTGTGTCACACAGAATAGTATGGTGTGAGAGAAATGGTTCTGTGCCATTTTTGATGTAGTTATTTCTGACGATTGCTCTCTCTCCATGCCATCAGACTAGTGGTCAGGTATGTAGTGTTCAATGTTGCCTTCATCACCATGCTTATATTCCAGAATGTGGACGTACACGCATGTGTGCTTGGTGGGATTTTCGTTTTGTTTTCTTTCGTTGTTTGTCTGTGTTGGTGTGTTTTTGTTTTGTTCTGTCTTGGTTTGGTTTGTTTACAGGCCATGTTCATGCTCCCTCATTCATCATTGTCTCACAGTGACATGGTAAAGCTCGTTCACGTCCCCAACGACGGAGGGCCTCTGGGAATCCATGTAGTGCCTTTCAGTGCTCGAGGCGGCAGGTAACGTATTGCGGAGGTTTTTAATTGACTCCTAATGTGAAGTGTTTTATCTTCATTTGAGCTCAGATATAGAGAGAGGGGTGTTGATTTAGCATATGCTTAATGGAAACATTTTCATTTGAGGGAAATGTCACTTCATTTATACGGCTACATCATAATCATAGAAAGCACTTAAGCTGATGAAGAAAGTGAGCATTCAAATTACCTAATAATTTTATTGTTTGTTACATCTTACAGACATTTTACTTTGATGATAGACTTTAGAGTTAGAACTTCAGATGAATTTGCAAAGTTAAGGGGGAGAATTTAAAGCAATTTTCTGGGAAAAAATGGCCCAATAAAATTGATCTGGATGACATAGGTAATGATTCATTTAGAATTACTTTTTGCTTATTCAGTTCTTTAATTCTATAAGATGTTTATGATTATGTTTGACATTTTAAAAAGATAGACATGCTATGGCTTTATTACCTACCCTGTGGCTTGTGGCTCCTTCCCTTCAATCTCAGTACATTCAATGTCAGTATATTGTATTGGTTGTTAATATGACTTTGTTATTTTATGGACACATATCCTTAAAAAAAACTTTCAAAATGTACCATGAGTTTCTTTCATTATGCTGCTTTTTTTCTGTGAAAGGAAAGAACTGTGTTTTGTTTTAATATATTGAAATACACATTGCAAATTCATTTTGCGGCCAGTGGGTGGTGGATTCTGTGGCAGATAGTGAAGGGCAGCATGTCTTTCCCAGGCATGCTAACTACACATGTTTCACTTGTTGAAGTTTTAGCACATCCTCTTCCGTTTCCTCATTTAATGATTACATGATGAAATGTATTTATGAACTATATGGCTTCATAGTTTGAATGACTTTCTTTTACTGTTATTTACTTTTTTATTTTAATTTCTTTTACACTGGAAAAGGGGGAAGCTGAAAAGTTGCTTTAGACTAGTGACTTGAGAACTTAGAACTTGGTTTATACTCTGGCCAAGCAATGATAAGCATCATCCGTTGTAAAAGGCAAATGTAACATCAATTACAAGCATGTGACTTAAGTACCTATTTAGATTTTTAGAGGGTATTTGAATAATTGTACTCCCTTCCTGCTGTGTCTTCCAAACCGTGGCCAGGTCCAGATTCTATGTCTTTGGTAAATCACATTCTTTAGGGAGTGTCAGGACATTGAAACTTTAATTTACCTGAAACTCTACTGGGGTGTGAGGTTTGAATGTTAGTGTTCTGTAACAAGATGAGAAACTTACCTTGAATTTGGGGGTGGTATTATATTTATAGAGTTATAGCTGCTTTCACTTTTCCCCTCCTCTCTTTAAAAAATTTAAACTCTGAAGAATCATTGATATTTCTTCAGAGAACTCTCAGTTAAACAAGCTTAGTTGTTTTCAAAATGTCTCTTTTCTTTAAAAATATAAATTAGAGACTTCCAAGCAAAATGGAGGTATAGTTAGACATGCTTCACCTCCTTGCACCACCATAAGAAAGATCACAACTAACTAACAAACAAAAAACACCAGGAACTGCCAGAAAATTAAACTGTATGAAGTCTGACAACCAAGGATTTAAAGAAGCTATCTTCATCCAGATGGGTAGGTGGGGCTGAGAGGATGTGTTATGGTGGCAGTGAAGAGGCGAAATGGGTGATCTCACTTTCACATGTGGTGAATGTGAATTGGGAGAAAACCTTGTGAGCAAGTGATCCCAGGCCCCAGGCCAGACTG